>JAVIWC010000603.1:0-18532 GCA_031894815.1 Creontiades dilutus
CTTCAGATTTGTGTTCAGCACCCCGAAAAACCCCTTAAGAGAGTAGGTTTGAAAGCGATTAAACAGAGTTAATTTTTGAGCAATTTTGATGAAAAAACGCGAAAATAACCATGAAGGAAGCGTTTTATCGAAAAAAGGACTTCAGATTCGTGTTCAGCACCCCGAAAAACCCCTTAGAGAGTAGGTTTGAAAGCGATTAAACAGAGTTTATTTTTGAGCAATTTTGATGAAAAAACGCGAAAATAACCATGAAGGAAGCGTTTTATCGAAAAACGGACTTCAGATTCGTGTTCAGCACCCCGAAAAACCCCTTAGAGAGTAGGTTTGAAAGCGATTAAACAGAGTTTATTTTTGAGCAATTTTGATGAAAAAACGCGAAAATAACCATGAAGGAAGCGTTTTATCGAAAAAAGGACTTCAGATTCGTGTTCAGCACCCGAAAAACCCCTTAGAGAGTAGGTTTGAAAGCGATTAAACAGAGTTTAATTTTTGAGCAATTTTGATGAAAAAACGCGAAAATAACCATGAAGGAAGCGTTTTATCGAAAAAAGGACTTCAGATTCGTGTTCAGCACCCCGAAAAACCCCTTAGAGAGTAGGTTTGAAAGCGATTAAACAGAGTTAATTTTTGATCAATTTTGATGAAAAAACGCGAAAATAACCATGAAGGAAGCGTTTTATCGAAAAAGGACTTCAGATTCGTGTTCAGCACCCCGAAAACCCCTTAGAGAGTAGGTTTGAAAGCGATTAAACAGAGTTAATTTTTGAGCAATTTTGATGAAAAAACGCGAAAATAACCATGAAGGAAGCGTTTTATCGAAAAAAGGACTTCAGATTCGTGTTCAGCACCCCGAAAAACCCCTTAGAGAGTAGGTTTGAAAGCGATTAAACAGAGTTAATTTTTGAGCAATTTTGATGAAAAAACGCGAAAATAACCATGAAGGAAGCGTTTTATCGAAAAAAGGACTTCAGATTCGTGTTCAGCACCCCGAAAAACCCCTTAGAGAGTAGGTTTGAAAGCGATTAAACAGAGTTTATTTTTGAGCAATTTTGATGAAAAAACGCGAAAATAACCATGAAGGAAGCGTTTTATCGAAAAAAGGACTTCAGATTCGTGTTCAGCACCCCGAAAAACCCCTTAGAGAGTAGGTTTGAAAGCGATTAAACAGAGTTTATTTTTGAGCAATTTTGATGAAAAAACGCGAAAATAACCATGAAGGAAGCGTTTTATCGAAAAAAGGACTTCAGATTCGTGTTCAGCACCCCGAAAAACCCCTTAGAGAGTAGGTTTGAAAGCGATTAAACAGAGTTAATTTTTGAGCAATTTTGATGAAAAAACGCGAAAATAACCATGAAGGAAGCGTTTTATCGAAAAAAGGACTTCAGATTCGTGTTCAGCACCCCGAAAAACCCCTTAGAGAGTAGGTTTGAAAGCGATTAAACAGAGTTAATTTTTGAGCAATTTTGATGAAAAAACGCGAAAATAACCATGAAGGAAGGGTTTTTATCGAAAAAACGACTTCAGATTCGTGTTCAGCACCCCGAAAAACCCCTTAGAGAGTAGGTTTGAAAGCGATTAAACAGAGTTTATTTTTGAGCAATTTTGATGAAAAAACGCGAAAATAACCATGAAGGAAGCGTTTTATCGAAAAAAGGACTTCAGATTCGTGTTCAGCACCCCGAAAAACCCCTTAGAGAGTGGGTTTGAAAGCGATTAAACAGAGTTTATTTTTGAGCAATTTTGATGAAAAAACGCGAAAATAACCATGAAGGAAGCGTTTTATCGAAAAAAGGACTTCAGATTCGTGTTCAGCACCCCGAAAACCCCTTAGAGAGTAGGTTTGAAAGCGATTAAACAGAGTTTATTTTTGAGCAATTTTGATGAAAAAACGCGAAAATAACCATGAAGGAAGCGTTTTATCGAAAAAAGGACTTCAGATTCGTGTTCAGCACCCCGAAAAACCCCTTACAGAGTAGGTTTGAAAGGGATTAAACAGAGTTTATTCTTGAGCAATTTTGATGAAAAAACGCGAAAATAACCATGAAGGAAGCGTTTTATCGAAAAAAGGACTTCAGATTCGTGTTCAGCACCCCGAAAAACCCCTTAGAGAGTAGGTTTGAAAGCGATTAAACAGAGTTTATTTTTGAGCAATTTTGATGAAAAAACGCGAAAATAACCATGAAGGAAGCGTTTTATCGAAAAAAGGACTTCAGATTCGTGTTCAGCACCCCGAAAAACCCCTTAGAGAGTAGGTTTGAAAGCGATTAAACAGAGTTTATTTTTGAGCAATTTTGATGAAAAAACGCGAAAATAACCATGAAGGAAGCGTTTTATCGAAAAAAGGACTTCAGATTCGTGTTCAGCACCCTGAAAAACCCCTTAGAGTAGGTTTGAAAGCGATTAAACAGAGTTAATTTTTGAGCAATTTTGATGAAAAAACGCGAAAATAACCATGAAGGAAGCGTTTTATCGAAAAAGGACTTCAGATTCGTGTTCAGCACCCTGAAAAACCCCTTAGAGAGTAGGTTTGAAAGCGATTAAACAGAGTTTATTTTTGAGCAATTTTGATGAAAAAACGCGAAAATAACCATGAAGGAAGCGTTTTATCGAAAAAAAGGACTTCAGATTCTTTTTCAGCACCCCGAAAAACCCCTTAGAGTAGGTTTGAAAGCGATTAAACAGAGTTTATTTTTGAGCAATTTTAGATGAAAAAAACGCGAAAATAACCATGAAGGAAGCGTTTTATCGAAAAAAGGACTTCAGATTCGTGTTCAGCACCCCGAAAAACCCCTTAGAGAGTAGGTTTGAAAGCGATTAAACAGAGTTTATTTTTGAGCAATTTTGATGAAAAAACGCGAAAATAACCATGAAGGAAGCGTTTTATCGAAAAAAGGACTTCAGATTCGTGTTCAGCATCCCGAAAAACCCCTTAGAGAGTAGGTTTGAAAGCGATTAAACAGAGTTTATTTTTGAGCAATTTTGATGAAAAAACGCGAAAATAACCATGAAGGAAGCGTTTTATCGAAAAAAGGACTTCAGATTCGTGTTCAGCACCCCGAAAAACCCCTTAGAGAGTAGGTTTGAAAGCGATTAAACAGAGTTTATTTTTGAGCAATTTTGATGAAAAAACGCGAAAATAACCATGAAGGAAGCGTTTTATCGAAAAAAGGACTTCAGATTCGTGTTCAGCACCCCGAAAAACCCCTTAGAGAGTAGGTTTGAAAGAGATTAAACAGAGTTTATTTTTGAGCAATTTTGATGAAAAACGCGAAAATAACCATGAAGGAAGCGTTTTATCGAAAAAGGACTTCAGATTCGTGTTCAGCACCCCGAAAAACCCCTTAGAGAGTAGGTTTGAAAGCGATTAAACAGAGTTTATTTTTGAGCAATTTTGATGAAAAAACGCGAAAATAACCATGAAGGAAGCGTTTTATCGAAAAAAGGACTTCAGATTCGTGTTCAGCACCCCGAAAACCCCTTAGAGAGTAGGTTTGAAAGCGATTAAACAGAGTTTATTTTTGAGCAATTTTGATGAAAAAACGCGAAAATAACCATGAAGGAAGCGTTTTATCGAAAAAAGGACTTCAGATTCGTGTTCAGCACCCCGAAAAACCCCTTAGAGAGTAGGTTTGAAAGCGATTAAACAGAGTTTATTTTTGAGCAATTTTGATGAAAAAACGCGAAAATAACCATGAAGGAAGCGTTTTATCGAAAAAGGACTTCAGATTCGTGTTCAGCATCCCGAAAAACCCCTTAGAGAGTAGGTTTGAAAGCGATTAAACAGAGTTTATTTTTGAGCAATTTTGATGAAAAAACGCGAAAATAACCATGAAGGAAGCGTTTTATCGAAAAAAGGACTTCAGATTCGTGTTCAGCACCCCGAAAACCCCTTAGAGAGTAGGTTTGAAAGCGATTAAACAGAGTTTATTTTTGAGCAATTTTGATGAAAAAACGCGAAAATAACCATGAAGGAAGCGTTTTATCGAAAAAAGGACTTCAGATTCGTGTTCAGCACCCCGAAAAACCCCTTAGAGAGTAGGTTTGAAAGCGATTAAACAGAGTTTATTTTTGAGCAATTTTGATGAAAAAACGCGAAAATAACCATGAAGGAAGCGTTTTATCGAAAAAAGGACTTCAGATTCGTGTTCAGCACCCCGAAAAACCCCTTAGAGAGTAGGTTTGAAAGCGATTAAACAGAGTTTATTTTTGAGCAATTTTGATGAAAAAACGCGAAAATAACCATGAAGGAAGCGTTTTATCGAAAAAAGGACTTCAGATTCGTGTTCAGCACCCCGAAAACCCCTTAAAGAGTAGGTTTGAAAGCGATTAAACAGAGTTAATTTTTGAGCAATTTTGATGAAAAAACGCGAAAATAACCGTGAAGGAAGCGTTTTATCGAAAAAAGGACTTCAGATTCGTGTTCAGCACCCCGAAAAACCCTTTAGAGAGTAGGTTTGAAAGCGATTAAACAGAGTTTATTTTTGAGCAATTTTGATGAAAAAACGCGAAAATAACCATGAAGGAAGCGTTTTATCGAAAAAAGGACTTCAGATTCGTGTTCAGCACCCCGAAAACCCCTTAGAGAGTAGGTTTGAAAGCGATTAAACAGAGTTTATTTTTGAGTATTTTGATGAAAAAACGCGAAAATAACCATGAAGGAAGCGTTTTATCGAAAAAAGGACTTCAGATTCGTGTTCAGCACCCCGAAAAACCCCTTAGAGAGAGTAGGTTTGAAAGCGATTAAACAGAGTTTATTTTTGAGCAATTTTGATGAAAAAACGCGAAAATAACCATGAAGGAAGCGTTTTATCGAAAAAAGGACTTCAGATTCGTGTTCAGCACCCCGAAAAACCCCTTAGAGAGTAGGTTTGAAAGCGATTAAACAGAGTTTATTTTTGAGCAATTTTGATGAAAAAACGCGAAAATAACCATGAAGGAAGCGTTTTATCGAAAAACGGACTTCAGATTCGTGTTCAGCACCCCGAAAAACCCCTTAGAGTAGGTTTGAAAGCGATTAAACAGAGATTTTTGAGCAATATTGATGAAAAAACGCGAAAATAACCATGAAGGAAGCGTTTTATCGAAAAAAGGACTTCAGATTCGTGTTCAGCACCCCGAAAAACCCCTTAGAGAGTAGGTTTGAAAGCGATTAAACAGAGTTTATTTTTGAGCAATTTTGATGAAAAAACGCGAAAATAACCATGAAGGAAGCGTTTTATCGAAAAAAGGACTTCAGATTCGTGTTCAGCACCCCGAAAAACCCCTTAAAGAGTAGGTTTGAAAGCGATTAAACAGAGTTTATTTTTGAGCAATTTTGATGAAAAAACGCGAAAATAACCATGAAGGAAGCGTTTTATCGAAAAAAGGACTTCAGATTCGTGTTCAGCACCCCGAAAAACCCCTTAGAGAGTAGGTTTGAAAGCGATTAAACAGAGTTTATTTTTGAGCAATTTTGATGAAAAAACGCGAAAATAACCATGAAGGAAGCGTTTTATCGAAAAAAGGACTTCAGATTCGTGTTCAGCACCCCGAAAAACCCCTTAGAGAGTAGGTTTGAAAGCGATTAAACAGAGTTTATTTTTGAGCAATTTTGATGAAAAAACGCGAAAATAACCATGAAGGAAGCGTTTTATCGAAAAAAGGACTTCAGATTCGTGTTCAGCACCCCGAAAAACCCCTTAGAGAGTAGGTTTGAAAGCGATTAAACAGAGTTTATTTTTGAGCAATTTTGATGAAAAAACGCGAAAATAACCATGAAGGAAGCGTTTTATCGAAAAAAGGACTTCAGATTCGTGTTCAGCACCCCGAAAAACCCCTTATAGAGTAGGTTTGAAAGCGATTAAACAGAGTTTATTTTTGAGCAATTTTGATGAAAAAACGCGAAAATAACCATGAAGGAAGCGTTTTATCGAAAAAAGGACTTCAGATTCGTGTTCAGCACCCCGAAAAACCCCTTAGAGAGTAGGTTTGAAAGCGATTAAACAGAGTTTATTTTTGAGCAATTTTGATGAAAAAACGCGAAAATAACCATGAAGGAAGCGTTTTATCGAAAAAAGGACTTCAGATTCGTGTTCAGCACCCCGAAAAACCCCTTAGAGAGTAGGTTTGAAAGCGATTAAACAGAGTTTATTTTTGAGCAATTTTGATGAAAAAACGCGAAAATAACCATGAAGGAAGCGTTTTATCGAAAAAAGGACTTCAGATTCGTGTTCAGCACCCCGAAAAACCCCTTAGAGAGTAGGTTTGAAAGCGATTAAACAGAGTTTATTTTTGAGCAATTTTGATGAAAAAACGCGAAAATAACCATGAAGGAAGCGTTTTATCGAAAAAAGGACTTCAGATTCGTGTTCAGCACCCCGAAAAACCCCTTAGAGAGTAGGTTTGAAAGCGATTAAACAGAGTTTATTTTTGAGCAATTTTGATGAAAAAACGCGAAAATAACCATGAAGGAAGCGTTTTATCGAAAAAAGGACTTCAGATTCGTGTTCAGCACCCCGAAAAACCCCTTAGAGAGTAGGTTTGAAAGCGATTAAACAGAGTTTATTTTTGAGCAATTTTGATGAAAAAACGCGAAAATAACCATGAAGGAAGCGTTTTATCGAAAAAAGGACTTCAGATTCGTGTTCAGCACCCCGAAAAACCCCTTAGAGAGTAGGTTTGAAAGCGATTAAACAGAGTTTATTTTTGAGCAATTTTGATGAAAAAACGCGAAAATAACCATGAAGGAAGCGTTTTATCGAAAAAGGACTTCAGATTCGTGTTCAGCACCCCGAAAAACCCCTTAGAGAGTAGGTTTGAAAGCGATTAAACAGAGTTTATTTTTGAGCAATTTTGATGAAAAAACGCGAAAATAACCATGAAGGAAGCGTTTTATCGAAAAAGGACTTCAGATTCGTGTTCAGCACCCCGAAAAACCCCTTAGAGAGTAGGTTTGAAAGCGATTAAACAGAGTTTATTTTTGAGCAATTTTGATGAAAAAACGCGAAAATAACCATGAAGGAAGCGTTTTATCGAAAAAAGGACTTCAGATTCGTGTTCAGCACCCCGAAAAACCCCTTAGAGAGTAGGTTTGAAAGCGATTAAACAGAGTTTATTTTTGAGCAATTTTGATGAAAAAACGCGAAAATAACCATGAAGGAAGCGTTTTATCGAAAAAAGGACTTCAGATTCGTGTTCAGCATCCCGAAAAACCCCTTAGAGAGTAGGTTTGAAAGCGATTAAACAGAGTTTATTTTTGAGCAATTTTGATGAAAAAAAACGAAAATAACCATGAAGGAAGCGTTTTATCGAAAAAAGGACTTCAGATTCGTGTTCAGCACCCCGAAAAACGCCTTAGAGAGTAGGTTTGAAAGCGATTAAACAGAGTTTATTTTTGAGCAATTTTGATGAAAAAACGCGAAAATAACCATGAAGGAAGCGTTTTATCGAAAAAAGGACTTCAGATTCGTGTTCAGCACCCCGAAAAACCCCTTAGAGAGTAGGTTTGAAAGCGATTAAACAGAGTTTATTTTTGAGCAATTTTGATGAAAAAACGCGAAAATAACCATGAAGGAAGCGTTTTATCGAAAAAGGACTTCAGATTCGTGTTCAGCACCCCGAAAAACCCCTTAGAGAGTAGGTTTGAAAGCGATTAAACAGAGTTTATTTTTGAGCAATTTTGATGAAAAAACGCGAAAATAACCATGGAGGAAGCGTTTTATCGAAAAAAGGACTTCGAATTCGTTTTCAGCACCCCGAAAAACCCCTTAGAGTAGGTTTGAAACGCGAAAATAACCATGAAGGAAGCGTTTTATCGAAAAAAGGACTTCAGATTCGTGTTCAGCACCCCGAAAAACCCCTTAGAGAGTAGGTTTGAAAGCGATTAAACAGAGTTTATTTTTGAGCAATTTTGATGAAAAAACGCGAAAATAACCATGAAGGAAGCGTTTTATCGAAAAAAGGACTTCAGATTCGTGTTCAGCACCCCGAAAAACCCCTTAGAGAGTAGGTTTGAAAGCGATTAAACAGAGTTTATTTTTGAGCAATTTTGATGAAAAAACGCGAAAATAACCATGAAGGAAGCGTTTTATCGAAAAAAGGACTTCAGATTCGTGTTCAGCACCCCGAAAAACCCCTTAGAGAGTAGGTTTGAAAGCGATTAAACAGAGTTTATTTTTGAGCAATTTTGATGAAAAAACGCGAAAATAACCATGAAGGAAGCGTTTTATCGAAAAAAGGACTTCAGATTCGTGTTCAGCACCCCGAAAAACCCCTTAGAGAGTAGGTTTGAAAGCGATTAAACAGAGTTTATTTTTGAGCAATTTTGATGAAAAAACGCGAAAATAACCATGAAGGAAGCGTTTTATCGAAAAAAGGACTTCAGATTCGTGTTCAGCACCCCGAAAAACCCCTTAGAGAGTAGGTTTGAAAGCGATTAAACAGAGTTTATTTTTGAGCAATTTTGATGAAAAAACGCGAAAATAACCATGAAGGAAGCGTTTTATCGAAAAAAGGACTTCAGATTCGTGTTCAGCACCCCGAAAAACCCCTTAGAGAGTAGGTTTGAAAGCGATTAAACAGAGTTTATTTTTGAGCAATTTTGATGAAAAAACGCGAAAATAACCATGAAGGAAGCGTTTTATCGAAAAAAGGACTTCAGATTCGTGTTCAGCACCCCGAAAAACCCCTTAGAGAGTAGGTTTGAAAGCGATTAAACAGAGTTTATTTTTGAGCAATTTTGATGAAAAAACGCGAAAATAACCATGAAGGAAGCGTTTTATCGAAAAAAGGACTTCAGATTCGTGTTCAGCACCCCGAAAAACCCCTTAGAGAGTAGGTTTGAAAGCGATTAAACAGAGTTTATTTTTGAGCAATTTTGATGAAAAAACGCGAAAATAACCATGAAGGAAGCGTTTTATCGAAAAAAGGACTTCAGATTCGTGTTCAGCACCCCGAAAAACCCCTTAGAGAGTAGGTTTGAAAGCGATTAAACAGAGTTTATTTTTGAGCAATTTTGATGAAAAAACGCGAAAATAACCATGAAGGAAGCGTTTTATCGAAAAAAGGACTTCAGATTCGTGTTCAGCACCCCGAAAAACCCCTTAGAGAGTAGGTTTGAAAGCGATTAAACAGAGTTTATTTTTGAGCAATTTTGATGAAAAAACGCGAAAATAACCATGAAGGAAGCGTTTTATCGAAAAAAGGACTTCAGATTCGTGTTCAGCACCCCGAAAAACCCCTTAGAGAGTAGGTTTGAAAGCGATTAAACAGAGTTTATTTTTGAGCAATTTTGATGAAAAAACGCGAAAATAACCATGAAGGAAGCGTTTTATCGAAAAAGGACTTCAGATTCGTGTTCAGCACCCCGAAAAACCCCTTAGAGAGTAGGTTTGAAAGCGATTAAACAGAGTTTATTTTTGAGCAATTTTGATGAAAAAACGCGAAAATAACCATGAAGGAAGCGTTTTATCGAAAAAAGGACTTCAGATTCGTGTTCAGCACCCCGAAAAACCCCTTAGAGAGTAGGTTTGAAAGCGATTAAACAGAGTTTATTTTTGAGCAATTTTGATGAAAAAACGCGAAAATAACCATGAAGGAAGCGTTTTATCGAAAAAAGGACTTCAGATTCGTGTTCAGCACCCCGAAAAACCCCTTAGAGAGTAGGTTTGAAAGCGATTAAACAGAGTTTATTTTTGAGCAATTTTGATGAAAAAACGCGAAAATAACCATGAAGGAAGCGTTTTATCGAAAAAAGGACTTCAGATTCGTGTTCAGCACCCCGAAAAACCCCTTAGAGAGTAGGTTTGAAAGCGATTAAACAGAGTTTATTTTTGAGCAATTTTGATGAAAAAACGCGAAAATAACCATGAAGGAAGCGTTTTATCGAAAAAAGGACTTCAGATTCGTGTTCAGCACCCCGAAAAACCCCTTAGAGAGTAGGTTTGAAAGCGATTAAACAGAGTTTATTTTTGAGCAATTTTGATGAAAAAACGCGAAAATAACCATGAAGGAAGCGTTTTATCGAAAAAAGGACTTCAGATTCGTGTTCAGCACCCCGAAAAACCCCTTAGAGAGTAGGTTTGAAAGCGATTAAACAGAGTTTATTTTTGAGCAATTTTGATGAAAAAACGCGAAAATAACCATGAAGGAAGCGTTTTATCGAAAAAAGGACTTCAGATTCGTGTTCAGCACCCCGAAAAACCCCTTAGAGAGTAGGTTTGAAAGCGATTAAACAGAGTTTATTTTTGAGCAATTTTGATGAAAAAACGCGAAAATAACCATGAAGGAAGCGTTTTATCGAAAAAAGGACTTCAGATTCGTGTTCAGCACCCCGAAAAACCCCTTAGAGAGTAGGTTTGAAAGCGATTAAACAGAGTTTATTTTTGAGCAATTTTGATGAAAAAACGCGAAAATAACCATGAAGGAAGCGTTTATCGAAAAAAGGACTTCAGATTCGTGTTCAGCACCCCGAAAAACCCCTTAGAGAGTAGGTTTGAAAGCGATTAAACAGAGTTTATTTTTGAGCAATTTTGATGAAAAAACGCGAAAATAACCATGAAGGAAGCGTTTTATCGAAAAAAGGACTTCAGATTCGTGTTCAGCACCCCGAAAAACCCCTTAGAGAGTAGGTTTGAAAGCGATTAAACAGAGTTTATTTTTGAGCAATTTTGATGAAAAAACGCGAAAATAACCATGAAGGAAGCGTTTTATCGAAAAAAGGACTTCAGATTCGTGTTCAGCACCCCGAAAAACCCCTTAGAGAGTAGGTTTGAAAGCGATTAAACAGAGTTTATTTTTGAGCAATTTTGATGAAAAAACGCGAAAATAACCATGAAGGAAGCGTTTTATCGAAAAAAGGACTTCAGATTCGTGTTCAGCACCCCGAAAAACCCCTTAGAGAGTAGGTTTGAAAGCGATTAAACAGAGTTTATTTTTGAGCAATTTTGATGAAAAAACGCGAAAATAACCATGAAGGAAGCGTTTTATCGAAAAAAGGAATTCAGATTCGTGTTCAGCACCCCGAAAAACCCCTTAGAGAGTAGGTTTGAAAGCGATTAAACAGAGTTTATTTTTGAGCAATTTTGATGAAAAAACGCGAAAATAACCATGAAGGAAGCGTTTTATCGAAAAAAGGACTTCAGATTCGTGTTCAGCACCCCGAAAAACCCCTTAGAGAGTAGGTTTGAAACCGATTAAACAGAGTTTATTTTTGAGCAATTTTGATGAAAAAACGCGAAAATAACCATGAAGGAAGCGTTTTATCGAAAAAAGGACTTCAGATTCGTGTTCAGCACCCCGAAAAACCCCTTAGAGAGTAGGTTTGAAAGCGATTAAACAGAGTTTATTTTTGAGCAATTTTGATGAAAAAACGCGAAAATAACCATGAAGGAAGCGTTTTATCGAAAAAAGGACTTCAGATTCGTGTTCAGCACCCCGAAAAACCCCTTAGAGAGTAGGTTTGAAAGCGATTAAACAGAGTTTATTTTTGAGCAATTTTGATGAAAAAACGCGAAAATAACCATGAAGGAAGCGTTTTATCGAAAAAAGGACTTCAGATTCGTGTTCAGCACCCCGAAAAACCCCTTAGAGAGTAGGTTTGAAAGCGATTAAACAGAGTTTATTTTTGAGCAATTTTGATGAAAAAACGCGAAAATAACCATGAAGGAAGCGTTTTATCGAAAAAAGGACTTCAGATTCGTGTTCAGCACCCCGAAAAACCCCTTAGAGAGTAGGTTTGAAAGCGATTAAACAGAGTTTATTTTTGAGCAATTTTGATGAAAAAACGCGAAAATAACCATGAAGGAAGCGTTTTATCGAAAAAAGGACTTCAGATTCGTGTTCAGCACCCCGAAAAACCCCTTAGAGAGTAGGTTTGAAAGCGATTAAACAGAGTTTATTTTTGAGCAATTTTGATGAAAAAACGCGAAAATAACCATGAAGGAAGCGTTTTATCGAAAAAAGGACTTCAGATTCGTGTTCAGCACCCCGAAAAACCCCTTAGAGAGTAGGTTTGAAAGCGATTAAACAGAGTTTATTTTTGAGCAATTTTGATGAAAAAACGCGAAAATAACCATGAAGGAAGCGTTTTATCGAAAAAAGGACTTCAGATTCGTGTTCAGCACCCCGAAAACCCCTTAGAGAGTAGGTTTGAAAGCGATTAAACAGAGTTTATTTTTGAGCAATTTTGATGAAAAAACGCGAAAATAACCATGAAGGAAGCGTTTTATCGAAAAAAGGACTTCAGATTCGTGTTCAGCACCCCGAAAAACCCCTTAGAGAGTAGGTTTGAAAGCGATTAAACAGAGTTTATTTTTGAGCAATTTTGATGAAAAAACGCGAAAATAACCATGAAGGAAGCGTTTTATCGAAAAAAGGAATTCAGATTCGTGTTCAGCACCCCGAAAAACCCCTTAGAGAGTAGGTTTGAAAGCGATTAAACAGAGTTTATTTTTGAGCAATTTTGATGAAAAAACGCGAAAATAACCATGAAGGAAGCGTTTTATCGAAAAAAGGACTTCAGATTCGTGTTCAGCACCCCGAAAAACCCCTTAGAGAGTAGGTTTGAAACCGATTAAACAGAGTTTATTTTTGAGCAATTTTGATGAAAAAACGCGAAAATAACCATGAAGGAAGCGTTTTATCGAAAAAAGGACTTCAGATTCGTGTTCAGCACCCCGAAAAACCCCTTAGAGAGTAGGTTTGAAAGCGATTAAACAGAGTTTATTTTTGAGCAATTTTGATGAAAAAACGCGAAAATAACCATGAAGGAAGCGTTTTATCGAAAAAAGGACTTCAGATTCGTGTTCAGCACCCCGAAAAACCCCTTAGAGAGTAGGTTTGAAAGCGATTAAACAGAGTTTATTTTTGAGCAATTTTGATGAAAAAACGCGAAAATAACCATGAAGGAAGCGTTTTATCGAAAAAAGGACTTCAGATTCGTGTTCAGCACCCCGAAAAACCCCTTAGAGAGTAGGTTTGAAAGCGATTAAACAGAGTTTATTTTTGAGCAATTTTGATGAAAAAACGCGAAAATAACCATGAAGGAAGCGTTTTATCGAAAAAAGGACTTCAGATTCGTGTTCAGCACCCCGAAAAACCCCTTAGAGAGTAGGTTTGAAAGCGATTAAACAGAGTTTATTTTTGAGCAATTTTGATGAAAAAACGCGAAAATAACCATGAAGGAAGCGTTTTATCGAAAAAAGGACTTCAGATTCGTGTTCAGCACCCCGAAAAACCCCTTAGAGAGTAGGTTTGAAAGCGATTAAACAGAGTTTATTTTTGAGCAATTTTGATGAAAAAACGCGAAAATAACCATGAAGGAAGCGTTTTATCGAAAAAAGGACTTCAGATTCGTGTTCAGCACCCCGAAAACCCCTTAGAGAGTAGGTTTGAAAGCGATTAAACAGAGTTTATTTTTGAGCAATTTTGATGAAAAAACGCGAAAATAACCATGAAGGAAGCGTTTTATCGAAAAAAGGACTTCAGATTCGTGTTCAGCACCCCGAAAAACCCCTTAGAGAGTAGGTTTGAAAGCGATTAAACAGAGTTTATTTTTGAGCAATTTTGATGAAAAAACGCGAAAATAACCATGAAGGAAGCGTTTTATCGAAAAAAGGACTTCAGATTCGTGTTCAGCACCCCGAAAAACCCCTTAGAGAGTAGGTTTGAAAGCGATTAAACAGAGTTTATTTTTGAGCAATTTTGATGAAAAAACGCGAAAATAACCATGAAGGAAGCTCGTGTTCAGCGCCCCGAAAAACCCCTTAGAGAGTAGGTTTGAAAGCGATTAAACAGAGTTTATTTTTGAGCAATTTTGATGAAAAAACGCGAAAATAACCATGAAGGAAGCGTTTTATCGAAAAAAGGACTTCAGATTCGTGTTCAGCACCCCGAAAAACCCCTTAGAGAGTAGGTTTGAAAGCGATTAAACAGAGTTTATTTTTGAGCAATTTTGATGAAAAAACGCGAAAATAACCATGAAGGAAGCGTTTTATCGAAAAAAGGACTTCAGATTCGTGTTCAGCACCCCGAAAAACCCCTTAGAGAGTAGGTTTGAAAGCGATTAAACAGAGTTTATTTTTGAGCAATTTTGATGAAAAAACGCGAAAATAACCATGAAGGAAGCGTTTTATCGAAAAAAGGACTTCAGATTCGTGTTCAGCACCCCGAAAAACCCCTTAGAGAGTAGGTTTGAAAGCGATTAAACAGAGTTTATTTTTGAGCAATTTTGATGAAAAAACGCGAAAATAACCATGAAGGAAGCGTTTTATCGAAAAAAGGACTTCAGATTCGTGTTCAGCACCCCGAAAAACCCCTTAGAGAGTAGGTTTGAAAGCGATTAAACAGAGTTTATTTTTGAGCAATTTTGATGAAAAAACGCGAAAATAACCATGAAGGAAGCGTTTTATCGAAAAAAGGACTTCAGATTCGTGTTCAGCACCCCGAAAAACCCCTTAGAGAGTAGGTTTGAAAGCGATTAAACAGAGTTTATTTTTGAGCAATTTTGAAAAAACGCGAAAATAACCATGAAGGAAGCGTTTTATCGAAAAAAGGACTTCAGATTCGTGTTCAGCACCCCGAAAAACCCCTTAGAGAGTAGGTTTGAAAGCGATTAAACAGAGTTTATTTTTGAGCAATTTTGATGAAAAAACGCGAAAATAACCATGAAGGAAGCGTTTTATCGAAAAAAGGACTTCAGATTCGTGTTCAGCACCCCGAAAAACCCCTTAGAGAGTAGGTTTGAAAGCGATTAAACAGAGTTTATTTTTGAGCAATTTTGATGAAAAAACGCGAAAATAACCATGAAGGAAGCGTTTTATTGAAAAAAGGACTTCAGATTCGTGTTCAGCACCCCGAAAAACCCCTTAGAGAGTAGGTTTGAAAGCGATTAAACAGAGTTTATTTTTGAGCAATTTTGATGAAAAAACGCGAAAATAACCATGAAGGAAGCGTTTTATCGAAAAAAGGACTTCAGATTCGTGTTCAGCACCCCGAAAAACCCCTTAGAGAGTAGGTTTGAAAGCGATTAAACAGAGTTTATTTTTGAGCAATTTTGATGAAAAAACGCGAAAATAACCATGAAGGAAGCGTTTTATCGAAAAAAGGACTTCAGATTCGTGTTCAGCACCCCGAAAAACCCCTTAGAGAGTAGGTTTGAAAGCGATTAAACAGAGTTTATTTTTGAGCAATTTTGATGAAAAAACGCGAAAATAACCATGAAGGAAGCGTTTTATCGAAAAAAGGACTTCAGATTCGTGTTCAGCACCCCGAAAAACCCCTTAGAGAGTAGGTTTGAAAGCGATTAAACAGAGTTTATTTTTGAGCAATTTTGATGAAAAAACGCGAAAATAACCATGAAGGAAGCGTTTTATCGAAAAAAGGACTTCAGATTCGTGTTCAGCACCCCGAAAAACCCCTTAGAGAGTAGGTTTGAAAGCGATTAAACAGAGTTTATTTTTGAGCAATTTTGATGAAAAAACGCGAAAATAACCATGAAGGAAGCGTTTTATCGAAAAAAGGACTTCAGATTCGTGTTCAGCGCCCCGAAAAACTTACAGAGTAGGTTTGAAAGCGATTAAACAGAGTTTATTTTTGAGCAATTTTGATGAAAAAACGCGAAAATAACCATGAAGGAAGCGTTTTATCGAAAAAAGGACTTCAGATTCGTGTTCAGCACCCCGAAAAACCCCTTAGAGAGTAGGTTTGAAAGCGATTAAACAGAGTTTATTTTTGAGCAATTTTGATGAAAAAACGCGAAAATAACCATGAAGGAAGCGTTTTATCGAAAAAAGGACTTCAGATTCGTGTTCAGCGCCCCGAAAAACCCCTTAGAGAGTAGGTTTGAAAGCGATTAAACAGAGTTTATTTTTGAGCAATTTTGATGAAAAAACGCGAAAATAACCATGAAGGAAGCGTTTTATCGAAAAAAGGACTTCAGATTCGTGTTCAGCACCCCGAAAAACCCCTTAGAGAGTAGGTTTGAAAGCGATTAAACAGAGTTTATTTTTGAGCAATTTTGATGAAAAAACGCGAAAATAACCATGAAGGAAGCGTTTTATCGAAAAAAGGACTTCAGATTCGTGTTCAGCACCCCGAAAAACCCCTTAGAGAGTAGGTTTGAAAGCGATTAAACAGAGTTTATTTTTGAGCAATTTTGATGAAAAAACGCGAAAATAACCATGAAGGAAGCGTTTTATCGAAAAAAGGACTTCAGATTCGTGTTCAGCACCCCGAAAAACCCCTTAGAGAGTAGGTTTGAAAGCGATTAAACAGAGTTTATTTTTGAGCAATTTTGATGAAAAAACGCGAAAATAACCATGAAGGAAGCGTTTTATCGAAAAAAGGACTTCAGATTCGTGTTCAGCACCCCGAAAAACCCCTTAGAGAGTAGGTTTGAAAGCGATTAAACAGAGTTTATTTTTGAGCAATTTTGATGAAAAAACGCGAAAATAACCATGAAGGAAGCGTTTTATTGAAAAAAGGACTTCAGATTCGTGTTCAGCACCCCGAAAAACCCCTTAGAGAGTAGGTTTGAAAGCGATTAAACAGAGTTTATTTTTGAGCAATTTTGATGAAAAAACGCGAAAATAACCATGAAGGAAGCGTTTTATCGAAAAAAGGACTTCAGATTCGTGTTCAGCACCCCGAAAAACCCCTTAGAGAGTAGGTTTGAAAGCGATTAAACAGAGTTTATTTTTGAGCAATTTTGATGAAAAAACGCGAAAATAACCATGAAGGAAGCGTTTTATCGAAAAAAGGACTTCAGATTCGTGTTCAGCACCCCGAAAAACCCCTTAGAGAGTAGGTTTGAAAGCGATTAAACAGAGTTTATTTTTGAGCAATTTTGATGAAAAAACGCGAAAATAACCATGAAGGAAGCGTTTTATCGAAAAAAGGACTTCAGATTCGTGTTCAGCGCCCCGAAAAACCCCTTAGAGAGTAGGTTTGAAAGCGATTAAACAGAGTTTATTTTTGAGCAATTTTGATGAAAAAACGCGAAAATAACCATGAAGGAAGCGTTTTATCGAAAAAAGGACTTCAGATTCGTGTTCAGCACGAAAAACCCCTTAGAGAGTAGGTTTGAAAGCGATTAAACAGAGTTTATTTTTGAGCAATTTTGATGAAAAAACGCGAAAATAACCATGAAGGAAGCGTTTTATCGAAAAAAGGACTTCAGATTCGTGTTCAGCACCCCGAAAAACCCCTTAGAGAGTAGGTTTGAAAGCGATTAAACAGGGTTTATTTTTGAGCAATTTTGATGAAAAAACGCGAAAATAACCATGAAGGAAGCGTTTTATCGAAAAAAGGACTTCAGATTCGTGTTCAGCACCCCGAAAAACCCCTTAGAGAGTAGGTTTGAAAGCGATTAAACAGAGTTTATTTTTGAGCAATTTTGATGAAAAAACGCGAAAATAACCATGAAGGAAGCGTTTTATCGAAAAAAGGACTTCAGATTCGTGTTCAGCACCCCGAAAAACCCCTTAGAGAGTAGGTTTGAAAGCGATTAAACAGAGTTTATTTTTGAGCAATTTTGATGAAAAAACGCGAAAATAACCATGAAGGAAGCGTTTTATCGAAAAAAGGACTTCAGATTCGTGTTCAGCACCCCGAAAAACCCCTTAGAGAGTAGGTTTGAAAGCGATTAAACAGAGTTTATTTTTGAGCAATTTTGATGAAAAAACGCGAAAATAACCATGAAGGAAGCGTTTTATCGAAAAAAGGACTTCAGATTCGTGTTCAGCACCCCGAAAAACCCCTTAGAGAGTAGGTTTGAAAGCGATTAAACAGAGTTTATTTTTGAGCAATTTTGATGAAAAAACGCGAAAATAACCATGAAGGAAGCGTTTTATCGAAAAAAGGACTTCAGATTCGTGTTCAGCACCCCGAAAAACCCCTTAGAGAGTAGGTTTGAAAGCGATTAAACAGAGTTTATTTTTGAGCAATTTTGATGAAAAAACGCGAAAATAACCATGAAGGAAGCGTTTTATTGAAAAAAGGACTTCAGATTCGTGTTCAGCACCCCGAAAAACCCCTTAGAGAGTAGGTTTGAAAGCGATTAAACAGAGTTTATTTTTGAGCAATTTTGATGAAAAAACGCGAAAATAACCATGAAGGAAGCGTTTTATCGAAAAAAGGACTTCAGATTCGTGTTCAGCACCCCGAAAAACCCCTTAGAGAGTAGGTTTGAAAGCGATTAAACAGAGTTTATTTTTGAGCAATTTTGATGAAAAAACGCGAAAATAACCATGAAGGAAGCGTTTTATCGAAAAAAGGACTTCAGATTCGTGTTCAGCACCCCGAAAAACCCCTTAGAGAGTAGGTTTGAAAGCGATTAAACAGGGTTTATTTTTGAGCAATTTTGATGAAAAAACGCGAAAATAACCATGAAGGAAGCGTTTTATCGAAAAAAGGACTTCAGATTCGTGTTCAGCACCCCGAAAAACCCCTTAGAGAGTAGGTTTGAAAGCGATTAAACAGAGTTTATTTTTGAGCAATTTTGATGAAAAAACGCGAAAATAACCATGAAGGAAGCGTTTTATTGAAAAAAGGACTT
>JAVIWC010000604.1:0-19075 GCA_031894815.1 Creontiades dilutus
TCAAATATATTCGTCACACGTGACGAACTGTTTTGACTAAATGATTGTACCATTTTTGAGGAATATGCAACGACAGGGTACCTATACGAAAATCTAAAAAGGAAGTCAAACGAGAAACTGGATGCTGTTACAGTGAAAAAGAACATTGACTTGATACCGTCTTCATCAACTGTCACTTTCAAAGGTTGTAACGGAGAGAGATCAACTATCATTGGATGCGCATTTGTTTAACCCATAAACATTATGGGAGGGTCTGATCAACGATTATCATTAGCCAGCACGGATTTAAAAGTATTATCGTCAGCGAAATTCATAGATGACGCTGCTATAGATCGTCCACTAGTGGGTTGAACGGCGAATCAAGTTTCAATACTTACATGAGTGACGGATGCACATGAAGATGCACTTGAAGAGAACTCGAAAGAAATGAAGAAACGCTAGAGATATGTTACACAGGGAACTTTACAATGGTGTTTCAAATCACTAGTCCTGTAAGTCAGAACAGTGAGGGACCATTCTCTACACAAAATCAAAATAGATGTACTAAAAAATCACTGGAAAATTGTTAACAAATAACACTCATAATTCTGCTCAAATACAGAATGGAACATCAGAATACGATGGTAGTGATTTAATTAAAAACAGATAGTTAAAATAGGTAAACTGTGATTCGAAAAAACCGTCTCCAACTAAAATATAACTGAACAAACGAATCTAAACAAAACATTATTCGCGCCAAATGTTTCTTCTCGTCTAATAGGATGTTGTTTTTTGTATCTTGAAGACTCTCTACATGGAAGAATGGTTGCGCGCCTTTTTAGGGGGAGACCGTGTATGAGCGCTACCTAGCGAATGAATCTTCCTTTCCTTCTGAGGCCACGTCCTAGGGGTCTGCCCTCGCAAGGATTGCCAACTGGTGGCGCTACTGTGGCCAAACATGGAACTATGGATGCTTATCATTGTAATCTTTCTAGGTCATCTGCGTCATCAAATTCTGCTCTCCTATAATAGGTAAGTCACCGTGTCACCGTCACCTATATGCGGAGACCGTAACGGTGACTTTCGCCGAGTGCATCGCTACGAGAAATTTCGGTGCCACAACTAGCGAGAATTGAAGGAGCACATAGTCTGGTGCCACAAAAATCCGAAAAGTAATATTTTGGTCAGTTTATTCGGTTCGGTCTCTATGATGGAGGCCACGTCCTACATAGCTGATGAGAACTGCTTGTGTGTGTGAACGGGGTTGTTGTCTAAGTGGCAGCCGAAAGCTTAATGAAAACGTACTGAACCGAATGAAACCGTATTCGTGTGAACCGTGCCCAATCTTATGGAAACCACTCCGGCGGATATTTGAATTTCAGGAGATATGCATAAAAGAACTCTCTAGTTTACGTCAAATAATCTTTGGCCACAAAGTGACCACTCAACAACTAACCGATCTCATTACTCTCTACCACCGCTCAGAAAACGGGTACCTATTCAGTTACCTATGTTACTTTCGTCATCCCAATGATGAAAACAGAAAAGATGTGTGGCTCATTGTCAGCCAAAAGCTGGTGCCGTATTAAACATAATTATATTTCCTCTTTTAATAAAATTATATTCCTGAAGAATTGTTCGTTAGACAGACGATAGTTTCTTCAGGCAAAAACAGGGGAGAGCACTTTACTGTACTAACAAAAAATTTTGGAAATCTCAACTTTTGACGTGTAAGTCTCTTTAAAAGTAAGTACGAACCGTGCTTTTCCATTTGAAAAAGCAGTCTTATGGAAACCAAATATTTGAATTTCAGGAGATATGCATAGAGCAAACTATATATATCAAAATACCTATTTGGATTGATTAGTTGATCATATTTGTGTGCCTCCTGAAATTCAATAATTGCTCTATCACCTGTAAAACACGCCCAATCAATTGGCGCAATCAGATTTGAGATCCAAAGAACAGTTTCCTAGGAAAATTCAAAATAGTTTTTCACCAAGTCAGCATTAAATTTAGAAAGAAATAGTCAGGAGCACATCCCTTTTCGATGTTCATTCTGTGCATGTCTGTCATGATGAGCACATCGGCGGAAAACAACAACCACCGTCCAACCTTCGTTTATCAATCTTGACCCAATTCGTGCGGAGTTTTGTATATTTGTTACAGCTGCAACTGGATACTGCTGTATTATTGTTAATTTTAGTGCTTTCGTGCTGCCGTTGAGTGAATTATCGAAATACAGCCTCCTCTAAGGAATAATTGAACTGCGTTGCTGAGAAGCTGAACTGTGAGAAATTTGCTGTTTTTCAATCAGATTGACAGGTATGAAGAACATTGTTGAACACCCCTAATAATTTTCTTCTTTTTAAAACGAATGAACAATCAACATACAATCACAGAATCTGGCCTTACTTATATCTACCTGACAAAATTACCCAGATTGTGATTGTGTTATGCATCCATGTGCAGTGGTAGAGGCTAGAAAATATGTGTGGCTCCTATCATTGTAGTAGTGTTCGCGTAGCGTTCTGTCTTACGACCCACGAATTTATCAGTTTTGATTTGGTGCAAGTTTTAGGTGACAAATGTGTGGATTTTATTGCAAAGAAATACATTTTCTTAGTGCTAAACTGGCAAACTAGAAGCAATCTGGCAAGTGTCGCTAAGCGTTGTCAGCTGAGACCCACAGTACCTCAATAGTCTGTGAAACTTGATTCTAAATATTACGAATTTAATAGATAAATCACCGCCGTATAGTACAGCAAGAAATATTTGTAGTTAAGAACATGCATTGAACTGTTTCTTATCAACTGAAAACTAGCTAATAGTAGTAGTACCGTCTCTGCCATGTTGAAAACAATGAACTAGGTTTTTCTGAGTATTTGACATTCTTACGTTTCCCATCAAACATACAAAGAAGCAATCAAAAACGTACTAGTTCATGTGGAACACACCAACAAAAAAATTGTGCAAGAACAAGAAACAAGAAATACCTAGTTATTTCCAAACTCCATTTTAACTCTTCGGCCGGGACATGATTTAAATGACGGTTCGGAAGGATACCTGCCTATAAGGCATACACTAAACCTTCACTCCAAGGGACATCTGCCTTTTAGACATTCCTCTCGTGATTTCGCTACATACTCTTAGAGGGATGTATGCCTTTCAGGCATGTGAATTCAAAATGAAGAACCCATACCAGAAACGTCAACGGAATACCTGGCACCGGAGTTCTAGTTCAGATAATGACCGTTAATAATGCAGGAGATATTGAAAAAGGGTGGATGAAAAATGAGAGCCTGAGGTTGATATGCAATTTTTTTTAGTCTCAAACTTAAAAGTTATTAAAAAATACGTTTTGACTAAAATTCAAAATAAATCACAATTTCTTCTTGAAAGACTTCTTTAACTCAGTATTTTGTCCTCTACAGTGGGACGGAACGACTAGTAAGCGATGGTAATCATAAAAGCAGTCCTGAAATGACAGAACTAGAAAAAGTTGCACAACAAGTTGCAAAAACTCATGCAGAAAGGCTTGGAGGTATTTTCTTTGCAAGTTCACCAATAGGATAATTTCACTTGTCGGGACATCTGCTTTTTAGGCATGAAAGATGTGCTCACTCTTAAAGGGACTTATGCCTTTTCACCATTGAGCCCCCTTGAAAGGGATGTATGCCTAAAAAGCATAAAATTTGTACTACTCTTAGAGGGACAGATGCCTAAAAAGCAGGAAATCCATGTACACTCAGCGGGATGTATGTCTGTCTGATGTGAGTGTATTTCTAATGAAGAAATAATCGAAAGATTTTCAGTTTCCTCATGCCAAAGACAAAAACTGCTTTGCATGGCTTAAAGAGATATATTTACCAATCTTGAAAGGTGCCTAGATAACTTGTAGATGTTATCAGACTACAAATTTAAAATTTTTGCCTTCAAACTGTCAATGTTTTTATGTATTTTACGATATTATTAATATGTGTTTTTTACCTTTTTGAATGTTACCATTGAGAATACGATGTTGCTAATGTGAAGAATCTCAAGAAATTTACGCGTTTTGTCTATTGCCAGTTGGATGGACTTTTTTCAATACCAATGTAAATCTTGTTTTAGTTTTAGATAAAATAAGGGGCGCTTCGAGTATTTTTTTTACATTTTTGTTTTGGGGAGGGGGTACCAACTTAGATGTTCTCTGGATAAAGGATAAAATTACGGTCGAAAATAATAGTTATTCAGTCTGGATCGATTTTGTTGGTTACATTGCTTTTCAAATACAAGTTGCTTTTGCGGTTACTCGTCTGAATTCATTGGAAAATGTGGAAATTACGGCTGTTTCAAGAATTTTACGTTAGCCCATGCGCAGAGACTGGGTTTGATTTTTTGCAATACGTATGGGACCTAAATCTTTTTAGTTTTAGATAAAATAATGCGCACGACTACGTTTTTTAAATTTTTGTTCTGAACCGGGGGTACTAACTTACATGGTTCCAAAAAATGGTGGGGGGGGGGGTAAAGTTGATTGAAAGAGTGTTTCACAATCACTAGATAGAACGTCAATAATGATGACCTAGTTATCAATTTAAAAATGGTTTGTTTTCCCATCTGAAATGTATAAATGACAATGATACTGCTCGAATATTGTCCGTTTTGTCTATTGCCGACTGGGTTTGAATTTTTTCAATATCTTTATAAATCTTCTTTTAGTTTTAGATAAAATAAGGGATGCTCACGAGAATTTTTCACATTTTTGTTCTGGACCGGGGGTACCAACTTACATGGAGGGGGGGGGGGGTTGGTCTTGAAGCTAATGGGGGTTGGGCACTCCTGTGGAAGTTATGGCTGTAATAAGGAAATGCGGACAGACCGACAGACACGGAACCAAATTTGTTCAGTAGGCTATGAAACGTAAAATGCGAGTGGAAATTTTGAATTTGGACAGCAAAAATTTTTAGGCTGTCGAAAGTGAACACAACGCTTCCGCTGCTTCGCAGATTCGGAAGCAAAACATTCTTCTAGTATGGATGTTTGTTGATTTGGACAGATAGATAGATAAATATTGTTTTTTATAAGACTAACTTATCTTTTTATTATTATATTGTTGTCAATATTCAACATATTTATGAACGTTATAATATCTTACAGATGCGTGCAGGACAGTAATTGAGTGACTTTCATGGTATTGAATCCTAATTGGAGGTGAACCTTGATAGTTCGTCATGGATTTAGGCGAGCTCGAGGACGGGGAGCTGAGTGACGAGAGCGACTGCGGACTGGACCTGTACACGCCCCTCCAGAGGCCCATTGAGGCGCGGGTAGGTACCACCGATTAAGTTTCACAATATTCTGCATAATCATTCGATTCACTCCACCTAGCTGGAAAATTGTATTGGAGACCGGGTGAGAAAGGTAAACTAAGCTGTGTGTACTGAAGAGTTAACTTTGATAGCAGGTTTTTGGTGTCTTGCTCATATAGTATCTTAAGTGTACAGATATTTAGGGTAACTTTGTATAACTTTTTGCTGTTTTTCCTTTCTCCCATGTTTATATTGGCCCTGGTTGTAAAGATTTGCTCCCTTGGATGCAGTAAAATAATACTAGTTTTTCTCAAGTACTTGAACAAAGTACCTTGAGTACCCAATGTGGATGGGTCTCCTAACTCTGACACATTACTTGTTGCCTATACTTTGGCAAAATACAGGCATTTTGACAGCATCCTTATCAGGCGTTTTCACTACCTTGTTTGGCGGCACAAGGTTAGATTACTGTACTGCCTTCTTAGGGTGCTTTGGACAGGGGACAGTTCAATTGGTCTGGACTGTCTGCAAGTCAATGCTATCCAAATAGGTACTAAGGGAGGAGGGAGCCCCAGCTGTCTTCAGTGCACCACTACAATACCACTGGCCTGCTCTCTGCCAGAGGTTGGGTTGGTGCTGGTAGTGAACTTGCTTAGAAGTAGATGGCTGTCTCCATTCCTCCACAGATTGTGAGTTGTGGGGCCCCTGGGCAGAAGACAAAAGTCAGTTTGGGCTTTCACAGACCCTCGACAAGCAACTTGCAAATTTCCACATGTAGTGCCTTCTGGCTGGCTTTGAATACAAAGACTTGTGGCTCCTGTTTAATTCATGGTAACGATTATGTTTTTATTTAATTCTTTTGAACATCTTCATTTTAAAAATATGCGCACTCTGTTTTGTGTCAACAGAACAAGTAAGGCGCAACCCATTTTTACACACAGATAAGTGTTCCGGCACACGTATTGATCGTATTCACACGTATTCCTTACGATCATATTGCCCATAGTTTGCAGCACTGTTTTCATTTTCAGGTACCCGAGAACCATGCAGATAATTTTATGGACGACCCCTCGCCGGAAGAGAGTGACTCAGACGATGATATGCCCCATGGGAAACGCCTTAGGATGAGCGCTCCCTCGTCCCAAATCCCCAAGAAGTACTGCGTGTGGACGTCCAACGCCAATGACGATATCACGGACATCCTCACCTCTTTCGGGATGGACATGCCTGAGAACGATAGAAACGTCGAGAACTACCCCATCCCTAAAGAGAAACTCTTGAAACACAGGGATCTGGATAATAGAAAAAGGAAGGTTCCTACTGCCCGAAAATTCGGGCCCCTGGCTCCCATCCCTGTACCCAAAGAACTGGATGACTTGGACGTCACTGAACTCAATACAATTGAAGAGGTACGTGGTTTATTTATTGAAATAGTGTTGAACTGCTACGCGAACGCGGACCGATACTTCATCGGCCCCGCCTCGCGGACGCTCCTCTAAGAGGCGCGTTGTGAGACATCAGTTGATCCCTAGCCGTCTCATAACTGGTGACCACGCTCTGCTACCATGAAATAGTGTTGGAATTATCTATGATAATTAACACTTATTTCTACCCCAAAAACCTAATTTACTATTTCAATAATTTGAACTTGAAAATAGAAATTAATGGTGAATTGGGTATTTTTAATGAATAACAATCGGATTGGAGTTTATATAGATTTATTCAATCTGATATAGGTCCGATATGAAATCAAGAGACAATTTGGGTTTTAGTTAGGAAACCGCAAATATAGGAAAAGGGACTTACCAGTTATGAGACGGCTAGGGATCAACTGATGTCTCACAACGCGCCTCTTAGAGGAGCGTCCGCGAGGCGGGGCCGATGAAGTATCGGTCCGCGTTCGCGTAGCAGTTCCAGGAACTGCTACATTATCAATTTATTCTAATGTGGCAACTTGTTCTGGTGGTGCTTAAACGCAAATCAAAGATTGCTTATAAGCGAGAAAGTCCAACACCTTTACAGGAGCCATGAACTTGTTACTATCTCCATCTACTATTCCTCGTGTTCTTTCTTTTTTCACTATTACAACTAATTACTCTGTCTTCCACTTTTGAACTACAATATTTAATCACATGATAAAATCAACAATTAAAGTTTCATCACCTGATTATTTAAGGTTTTGATGGGAGAGAAATCAGTGAAACGAAATTTTAAAGCCGAATATCAATTCCAAATACGAAGATGAACAAATACTTAGTCCGCATTCGCAACACTCCAACGAGCATCAAAGTCTGCAGATAGACGTTTATTCCAATCCTCGATTCCGAAATCGGTGCTTTGTCTCTCTTAATATGTTCTTTTCCATTTCTTGGAGACCTTGGAGATAATATTTACCACCAATTTTACACTTTCCCTCATCTTCAGATATGTCTATAAGTATTCATTTCCTCACGAACATTTCTTCTGCAACAGGATTCAAGTTTCCCACGTTATAGGTGTTTGCTTGTGATTCGATAACTCCTATTGTGTCAATTGGAGTCTAACTCTTGAGTGGATCGTGATTTTGGAAATCGGGAGTGCACTTCCTTGCCTTCCAAGATTCTTTGTGTAATGCGAAAAGACTTCCGAGTTGTGTCCCTCATTCGTAGTATCCTTGTCAGTACTTGAGCCATTAATTGATGCATGATAAACAATTATCTTCAGCATCTTCTTTCCATACGGGCTCATTTGTTGAATTCTTGACATCTGATTGATGATCATCTGCATTTACTAAGGAGTTAATCCTTAATCCATTTAAATATCCGCTTTCAATAATCCGATTTGTAATCCTCAATGCCGCGTCAGTATCATTTCATACTTCCATTTCATCGTCCGAATCCCAATACATAGAATTAAGTGTTTTGACGAAATTCATCAGGTTACTAATTTGGTCTACCATCACTCTAATCAATAATTGATCATCTACCATCACTCTAATCAATTATTGATCGTCTACCATCACTCTAATCAATTATTGTGATAATCCTGTTAAGAGTGCTTATGCCAAGTACGTTATCCTGAAATTATCCAGGCTCGTAAAGAACAACTCCCTCACCTTGTAAATCCGCTGTCACTTTCATTGTACGGGTCTTTTGCTCCTGCTACCATTTTGTCATGACATTTCTGTATTTTTCTCTTATTAATTATGTTCTTTCTTTTTTACCATCACAATTAATTATTATGTTTTCCACTTTTGAACTACAATCTTTATTCATATGATAAAATCGACAATTACTATTTGCTTTCCTGATGACTGAAGGTTTTGATGGGAGCGAAACCAGTGAAGCGAAACTTTGAATCCGAATATTAATTCCAAATACGTAGATGAACGAATATTTAGCTCGCATTCGCAACACTCCAACGAGCATTAAAGTCTAGCAGATAGACGTTCATTCCAATCCTTGATCGATTATACGTTGCCCGGTGCCTTATTAAACGTTTACTCGGGGAAGTGGTTTCAATTTCACGTATAAATTGTATTTTGAATGGACGTTTTTTAATGTAAATATCCTCCATCCTCTTCGACCAGTTCTTTATTATTTTGCTTGCTACTGGGACTACCACAAATGGCAAGGGTTTTACCCTAGCATTTTTCACCTGAAAGCCGTTGGGAGTTTCCATAGGAGTTTTATAATCCCAGAAGTAGGAATGTATGCGGTATATAGGTATGTATGTATGTAGATGCGGAACGAAAAATATGTGGAAAATCAGATGCGTACAGTTTGTGTCAAAAGTGCCTGTCCGGAAAAAAATGTTCCCCCTCCCCAGCTGATGCCCAACCAATTAGCTGTTCGTACTCACTTTCCGGATAGCTTGCCGGATGGATTTTAACCCCCGCTTGACGGTTCTTTTTCTGTACTGCAAGTTTTCGGCAGCCCGTGAGGTCTTGACTGACTGGGGTTTTCTCCTGTTTTAGGACACTAAAAGATTCCATTCTGAATCGAATGCTACCAAAAACTCGATTTTTGGAAAAAAGTGACTTACCTGCATTTTCCCCTGTACCCTTCATATGTTATTGTACCCTTCAACTCATCAACATAAATGTAACAGGATGGTTTTAGAAAATTCGGTCATGATGCGTGGCTAGAATCTTACTTGGTTGGGTTCTGTTCCAGGTGGCTAAACAAATAGCAGAGAAACTGGAAGAGCCCAATTTCGATCTCGTGATGAGAATCGTCCTCATTTTGGGTAAAACCCCGTCAATTGAGTACTTCCGCAAAACGCGAGAAATCGAGCTCAAGGGCGGCCTCCTCATAATGAACGGATCGCGAAGACGAACGTCCGGCGGAGTCTTCATACACCTGATACGCTCCGACAAGCAGATCCCGGGCAGTAAGTTGGTCGAAATCTTCGAGGACCCTAACGTGGTGTCGATCAAAAAAGCCCAAGCGAAGCTGTCCAAGTTGAGGAAACGGAAGAAAGTCGGGAGAATCAAGAAGCAGTTGAGCAATCCACCGCCGTCCCCTGAAGTGCCTGACGCCGCGGAGGACCCCCTCCCAGAGCTCCCTAGTCGGGCGGATCTCATCACCAGGGATCTCATTTCCTACGAAGGAATGGACTTCCCTGATTTCCTTAACATGTTTATTTCGTAATATGTTATGATGTGATTTAATTTGTTTTAAAATCCTTTAATTTATCATCATGAATTTAAAAATTAACGTTCCAAGTAAAACGTGGTTTCATATGAATATTGAAATATGAGCATTCGTCAATTTTGGATAACAAGTCTTACGACTCAACGCTATTCGTAAATGTGTTATGAATTTCTTTCATGGGCCGTACAGTTAGTACCTCCTCTTAGTTTTCGATACCAGTTTGTATGCTGGCCATGCGAACCGCAAGTAAATAGTATTCAGTCGTTGCATGCCAGGCCCCATAAAGCAGCTGGAGTGCTATTTTCTGTCCCTATCAACGAATCAGTTAAACAACCTTCGTTGTTGTAAAATCAAATCCGGGCCAGAATAATACCTGTAAGAATTTATTGTATGGAGTGAGGAAAATCTGAACCTCGTCTCGTATTGCCAACTCGGCCAAACTATTCTTACCTCTCGATAGTTGAACCGTTGTAAAACGAACGCATTTGCTCCATCTAATTGTCGCTTATACTCGTATAAGATATCCATTCCAGGCGTGGAAGTTATCTCAACTGTTCCAGGTTTAGAACAATTGTTCCACGTATTCTAGTGTAAATGTATGTCAGTATCAACGTAGGAAGGAACAACATTTCTCACTACCATGGCATCTCTTGTTTGAACTTCCTCTGGTAATCCGTATGTTATCTGGAGGCACATAGTTCTATTGAAAGTTTCTGTTAAAGACTACATGGAGCTTATACGCCAATATTATTTAGAAAACCTCAACTCAGTACATAGCGCAGATCATCGGCAAATTCATTTTCTGTTGATCAGTCTACAATATAAATTACAATAATCTTGATCGCATTGCCAATATGTGCATTTAGAATATCGTAACACACCGCCTAAATGAATTTACTTATGACATCCCTCAAATTGAACTAGACCCTATTCTTTTATTTATTGATTTAGGAAGATGAAATTCCTTTGAAATTCAATTTATGTTACATTCTTAGGAAAATTGAGTAATTTCAGGATGAATGTGATAGTTTTACAATTACTTACTTTCATTTTATTACCCCCTTACTACAAATTACAAGTTAACGAAGCTTGTTGTGTTGTGAAATATTTACGTCATGTGATTCTGCGATTGTAAAAGAATAGAATGCACTGGCATCCACTTGTTCACAATAAACACATGGACAATTCTCAACAATACAGTTTATTTGCCAATTCATGTGTATTATGCATTAATTTTGATTGGTTATTATTTTACGTTAATTATAATATTAATGAAAGAATACTTTTTTAAATGGAATCCTGAAAACTTTCCCACTGCCCAGCATTGAGGTAAAGGTGGTCTAATATTTGTAATAACTTTCTCATCTTTCGAGGTTTTGTTTTTTCAAATTGAGCTCACGCTGAACAATTTAAAAAAGGTTCCCTACTAAGGTTTTACAGCCAAAAATTAACTGGAAAAATTGAGTCCAAAATTAAGGGATCACTTGGTTTTGGTTCATTATTCACAACAAACCTTTGTTCTCGCTTAGCGAAAATGTTTCAACTCCTCCTCAAACGCTGTCACTCAACGTTTCACAGGGGGTGTAAATTCAAAATATGCAATGTCCGCTCGCCATACGCACCAAAATGCCCTAGAATTTATGTTAGAAAATAGACGTACTGGTATATGAAGAGGGACGGTAATGGATGGTGGGGAGGCAATAAGCTGGGGATTGTGGGATTATTAAGGTAAACAACCAAGGATAAAGGGAGGGTAGTGTGTGTAGGGGGGTTCAAAATATTCTATTGTTTTCTTTCCAATGCTATTGCATCATCTCATCATAAAGTGGAGAGTTCCAGGCAAGCAGAACGGTATGTGCGCGGATAGTTGAGCGAATTTTTTCAAATTTTAATTGTATTTTTCAAACTGTCACAGGCCAGATCGAATCTTTTCGCCGCCCATGTAACCAATGCAATTTTGAGAGACCCTCGAAAATTACTAATTGTTCAAAGACGCAAAAACCCAATTTTGCTTCCGAGTCTACTAAAGTAGCGGAAGCATTGTTTTCACTTTCGGAATGTGAAAATTTTTTTGTCTCCAAAATCAAAAATTCCACTCGCATTTTGCGTTTTAGACCTTTCTGAACAATTTTGGTTCCGTGTCTGTCTGTGTGTCTGTGTGTCTGTGTGTCTGTCTGTCTGTCAGCAAATCCTTGTTACGGGCAAAACTACACGAAGTTATTGTCCGATTTTGATGAAATTTTCAGGGATTGTGCGGGTTGGGGTGTAGATGGTCCCCTATAGGTTTCATGACCCCCGGATCAATAGTAGCCTCTGCGCATGCGCAAACGTGAAATCCTTGTTACGCGCATAACTCCGGGAGTTCTTGACCAATTTCGATGACATTTTCAGGGATTGTTTGGTTTGATGTGTAGATGGTCCCCTATGAGTTTCATGATCTCCGGATTAATAGTAGCCTCTGCGCATGCGCAAACGTGAAATCCTTGTTACGCGCATAACTCCGAGAGTTCTTGACCAATTTTGATGACATTTTCAGGGATTGTTCGGGTTGGGGTGTAGATGGTCCCCTATAGGTTTCACGACCCCCGGATCAATAGTAGTCTCTGCGCATGCGCAAACGTGAAATCCTTGTTACGCGCATAACTCCGGGAGTTCCTGACCAATTTCGATGAAATTTTCAGGGATTGTGCGGGTTGGGGGTCCCCTATAGGTTTCATGACCCCCGGATCAATGGTAGCCTCTGCGCATGCGCAACCGTGAAATCTTTGTTACGCGCATAACTCCGGGAGTTCTTGACCAATTTCAATGAAATTTTCAGGGATTGTGCGGGTTAGGGGTCCCCTTATAGGTTTCATGACCCCCGGATCAATAGTAGCCTCTGCGCATGCGCAAACGTGAAATCTTTGTTACGCGCATAACTGCGGGAGTTCTCGACCAATTTCGATGACATTTTCAGGGATTGTGCGGGTTAGGGTATAGATGGTCCCCTATGAGTTTCATGACCCCCGGATCAATAGCAGCCTCTGCGCATGCACAAACGTGAAATCCTTGCCACAAGCATAACACCGGGAGTTCTTGACCGATTTCGATGAAATTTTCAGGGATTGTTCGGACTTATTAGGTATACTTTATAGTTTGTTCAATAGTTGAACATGCCTACCTTTATTTTCTCAAGTTACGCTCCTGCATAACAATAAATTTACCCTAATTCAACATTTACTTCGCCTAATTGAACGAAGTTCTTTAGTCAATAATAATTTTCAATGATCTATACAGTTATGTTATGGATACGAGGAAGTATTTCCACTATGTGCCACACCCACCTCCTTGGCAGAGGTTTTCTCCCACAATAAAGACATCCATGATTTATCAAGTCCTTTACCGCTCGTATTGCGTTAAAACTCCCCCAAACCCAAATTTAGACGAAGTAGCCAAAGGTAGACTGATGTAGAGGAGGCACACAAATATCATCAACTGATCAATCCAAATAGGTGTTTTGGTTGAGAACCGATTTACGTGGTCTATGCATATCTCCTGAAATTCAATAATCGCTCCATCACCTGTAAAACACGCACACTCCAAAGCTTAGTAGAAATTCAAACATGAACGCAAGCCAATTGAATAATAAAACGGACGTGGGGAAGGGCTCATTCGTTTCTTAATGGTATGTTCTTCAAATAGAGAAAAATTTAGGCCGCTTCGACTTGTTTTGAGGTTTTTAGGGATTTTAAAAAACTTTGACAGCCCTTAAAGGGCACTTTAAATTGAGTGTGAGAGCTGGCTCAAGAATTGGGGCGTCGTCGGACCTAGATGGATTTTTCCTGAAAATTTCAGATCTTTTGCTCCAGCCGTTTGGGAGATATCGTGCGTACGGGGTACGGACGGAAAAATTTTTATTGCAGATTCGGATTCTACACCCTTTGAATCGTAAACCATGAAATTTTCAGGTGGGGTTAGAATTTTTTTCCAGAGCGATTACAATGGTTTATTATTGAATAATAAACCAAAAGGACGCGGAATAAACAAATTTCCGTCATTATTTCGTAAAAATTGAGTCGAATCAAGGAACGGATAGTATCACGTGAATCAGCATTAAAATGCAATGAAAATTCATGTGCCATGCATTACAGTTCCCCATCATCCACTCTTTGTCAATTTTGGGGTTGCGCAACTTCGCCCCCTGCACCCCCGGATGATTTCCGCTTAAAGCCTAACGGCTGTAATGTGATGTACCTTTAAAAGGTTTTTGCTCTCTCTATCACTGTATTATATAAGACACCTTTTTGTAACTCTCACTGTATTGTATTATCTGACCCCGGTAACTGGCCTGGAACTTTTCCAATCTATCCTGAATCTTTCCAGAGACCCCAAAACGATTTGGGGAATCCGAGAATATTCAGGATCCGCGAACCAAGGGGTCCGCTGTAGTTTTTTTCGAATTGAATGTAATGGCTAATAATATACCTAAGGGAGGAATATCGTGCATCGATAACAACGCTCGGGACATGGATAACATTGACTCCAAAAAATTACATTAGTTATTTTACCTATCAAAAACCAATATTGGCCATAACTTGTAATGATGGTACGGAACAATATAAATATTTAAATAAAAATATAAATTCATAAATTTGTAAATATTTCGGCATGACTTTTTGGCGCAGGTTTGGGAGGAAGTTCACCTTTCTTTCTTTCACGATACGTCTTCCATTTGTTGTTTGCAACTGTAGTACTTGATGTAGAAGTTACGGTTGTAACTGAAAATCATAGGTAACTAAGCCAGAACTTCACTCCAATAAGAAGTTTTGTCATACAAAACGAACTCGTAACCAATGGTTCTCCGGGATGTAAGGAGGGGGAAATTGGCAGCGTGTGATGTGGTCTGGTGTCAAATAAATTCACAGCTTTCCAAAAAGTAGTGAACAATTTTTGTGGGATGAAAAATGGCGAAAATAAATTTCCTTAGCAACGATTGGTTGTGAGTGAAAATCATTTTAAAAAACGCTGCAAATTCTTTCACTGGGGACTTGTGAAACACGAACACTCCGAAGCTTAGTACAGATTAAAATCATGAACGCAAGACAATTGAATAATAAACATCAGTGCAAGAATACTTATTTACCCTAGTAATAATATTGAATAATAAACCCCAGTAATACTATTGAATAATATTTACCTATATATTATCAGCGTTTCATGCATATCAGATTGCTTCAACCTGTGTTCGGCTATAAACTACAAGTATCCACATCGGCTTTCACTCCAGTATCCACATTCACTACAGCTCGACGCTTTCGACATCACTAGGTTACAAACAAACAATAATAAACCAAAAAAACGCAAATCTTGGCACCATAAATCGGGCCATGGATCGGGAATGGTTTGACCTACGGACGTGGGGAAGGGTCTCATTCGATTCCTCATGGTGTGTTCTTCAAATAGAGTATAATATTTAGGCCGTTTCGACTCGTTTTGAGGTTTTTAGGGATTTTACAAAACTTTGACAGCTCTTAAAGGGCACTTTAAATTAAGTGAGAGAGCTGGCTCAAGAATTGGGGCGTCGTCGGACCAACATGGATTTTTTCTGAAAATTTCAGATCTTTTGCTTCAGCCTTTTGGGAGAAATCGGCGTACGGTGGACGGACGGAAAATTTTTATTGCAGATTCGGATTCTACACCCTTTGAAACGTAAACCATGAAATTTTCAGGGGGTTAGCATTTTTTTTTCCAGAGCGATTACAATGGTTTACTTTTGTCTCACTTTTTCCTGTCGCTTTTCGGGGGGGGGGGGGGGGTCCCATCGCAAAAACCTTTTCAAGGTTAAAATTTCTTGTTTACACCGAGTTGGACGATTTTTAGAGAGGGGGGGGGGGGGAGGGTGTGTGTGTGATATTAGGTAGCTGGCGTCTCAGCTCTTTTGTTGCTGCCCCGATCCCACTGTGCTCCCCTCTCTCCCCGCTACCTACCTCCCAATCAATTCCCTAATAAATCAGTTGAATATCCGAATCGAAAGCCACATCACATTCATAAAACCCACACACTATTTAGAATAAGTCATCATATCATTACAGGGGGGGGGGGGGGTCAAACTCGGGTGACACCCTGTATACTTATATACTACATAGAAAATCATGTTTAATTATTTATGTTTTGCTTCCGTTCGTGTACTCTGTGATAAACTCTTTGTAACATTGCAACCATAGCTCAATCTAATCCCCCCTCCCATAGTTTCTATCCTGGGTATGGCCTTGATTATATCCAAGTACCCCATTCTGCTTAAATGCCTGGGTATATTTGGCTGTCAAGATAAGAATACAACTTGTAACCGTATGAACTCAATTTGCCAAATTTTAGATTTTCACACGAAACTAACATGAATGCCTTATCTACTGACATTAGAATTTCGGGATGATGGGAATTATTAAGTAATTCAGTAAAATCAGAAAAATAATTTCCCCAAATAAGGGGTTTAAATATACAATAAGTATTTTGCCATTCCCCCCTCCAATCGACCAGTGAGGTGGATTCAGGTAGGTAAGGATGGACGTGAGACGGTTCCCATTGCCAAGCGCCGTGGTTAGGATGGTTGGAAGACAATCAGGAGATAATAATTTAAAATTAAGTTCCAATTTCTCACCGATCCAGTACCTACACAAAGGGAATTCTCAATGATCGCATCAAGTGTCTATGGAAGAGAGTGCCTGAGCTTCTCAAAACCACATCGGCCTTTAAACGACCTCAAACTACATATAGAAGACCTTAACATTGTTTATTCCTAACTTACGATACGAATCGTGTGAACAATTAACTCGATAAAACCTCCCATTCAGTTTTACCAACGATGGAACGTGGGTTTGGACCTATCAGGATCGACAGAAAGGTTCCGTTCGGCGTCGGGTGAACGGACAGCTGTTGGGCAACGTCCCGACGAGAAATCCGGAGGGCTAACATACCGATGTCACTTGCTTCATTACAAGCATCACGTTTTAGGCCAACTGTATCACCAAAGTTTTCAATCAACGTTCACTCATTAAACCGGAGAGCTCTTCTGTTCAACGACGATGTTCGTTTCACCAACTCCGGTACAGATAAAATAACAAAACTTTGACAACCCTTAAATGGCACTTCAATTTGAGTTAGAAAGCTGGCTAAAGAATTGGGGCGTTGTCGGACCAACATGGATTTTTCCTGAAAATTTCAGATGTTTTGGTCCAGCCGTTTGGGAGAAATTTAAAGTGCCCTTTAAGCGGTTACGGCGGACGGCGTACGGCGTACGGACGGAAACAAGTCGAATCGGCCTAATTTATTTATTGCAGATTGGATTCCAAGAAATAAACCATGAAATTTTGTTAGCTCTTTTTTTTTCGCGTTACTATGGTTTATTATTGAATAATAAACCAATTATATATCTGCTTTAAGACATGAAACTCTCATTGTCTTCGGTTGTTATATATCTTTTGGTTTATAATTCGATAATAAGCCGTTGTAATCACTCTTGAAAAAAAAGATTTTAACCCCCCCTGAAAATTTCATGGTTTACGTTTCAAAGGGTGCAGAATCCAAATTTGCAATAAAAATGTTTCCGTCCGTCCGCCGTACGCACGATTTCTCCCAAACGGCTGGAGCAAAAAATTGGAAATTTTCAGGAAAATCCATGTTGGTCCGACAACGCCCCAATTCTTTAGCCAGCTCTCTCACTTAATTGAAAGTGCCCTTTAAGGGTTGTCAAAGTTTTGTAAAATCCCTAAAAACCTCAAAAAAAGTCAAGGCGGCCTAAGTTTGGACTTTTTTTGAAGAGCTATCCTTGAGGAATCGAATGAGCCCCTCCCCAGGCCTGTAGCTCAAACTATTCCCGATGTATGGCATGATCTTATGCTGCAAACATTTGCTTCAACATTCAGTACATCACTAGGTTACTGCGATCAAAACAATTTGGTTTTCGTGGTAACGTATTGTTTTATAGTTTTGATACTTGAGTGAACTCCTGAAAGGGTTTATAGCCGATACGGGTTGAAACATTCTGATATGCATGAAACTTTTAAGCTCTCCTGAAAATTTCAGGTTTACGTTTCAAAGGGTGTAGAATCCAAATCTGCAATAAAAATTTTTCCGTTTGTAGCCGTACGTACGATTTCTCCCAAACGGCTGGAGCAAAAAATCTGAAATTTTCAGGAAAAATCCATGTTGGTCCGACAACGCCCCAATTCTTTGCCAGCTCTCTCACTCAGTGCCCTTTAAGGGTTGTCAAAGTTTTGGTTAAAAACCTCAAAAAAAGTCAAGGCAGCCTAAATTTGGACTCTTTTTGTAAGAACTTTCCATGAGGAATCGAATTCCCCCAGGTCCGTAGGTCAAACCATTCCCGATGTATGGCCCGATTTATGGTGCCAACATTCGCGTTATTTTGGTTTATTATTGTTTTTGTTATGATATCAGTAACCTAATGCTGTAGTAATGTGGATAATGGAGTGAACTCCTAAAAGGCTTTGTAGCCGATACACGGGTTGAAGCATTCTGATAACCATAAAAAACGCTGCAAATTCTTGCAAGTTCACTGGGGTTTTGCTTTATAATTGTTTTTGTTTTGATAGGAGTAACCTAGTGACGTAGTGGTGTAGTGATGTAGTTATGTGGATACTGGAGTGAACTCCTAAAAGGCTTTGCAGCCGATACACGGGTTGAAGCATTCTGATAACCATTAAAAAAACGCTGCAAATTCTTTCACTGTGGTTTATTATTCAATTGGCTTGCGTTCATGATTTGAATTTCTACTAAGCTTTGAAGTGTCCTTGTTTCACAAGTGATAGAGCGATTATTGAATTTCAGCAGGCACACGAATATGGTCAACTGATCAATCCAAATAGGTATTTTGGTTGAGAACAGATTTACGTGCTCTACTATGCATATCTCCTGAAATTCAATAATCGCTCTATCACCTGTGAAACACGCACACTCCAAAGCTTAGTAGAAATTAAAATCATGAACGCAAGCCAATTGAATAATAAACCCCAGTGAAAGAATTTGCAGCGTTTTTGCTTATGCTTCCTTCTTCCTCGTGCTTGACCAGGCTCCATATAGCAGCTTGAAACATATCGAAATGAACGTATCATAAAGATTCATGGTGTTTTTGAAAAATGAATTAAACAGTTTTCCTTGTATTGTCTAAAAATA
>JAVIWC010000605.1:0-18626 GCA_031894815.1 Creontiades dilutus
TTACTGGCCAAATATACGTCATTACAATGAAAGTAATCGGGAAATTATTCATTACTCAAAGTAATGATTACATCTCAACTCTGCACGACCCCCCTAGTATAAAAAAATATTTTGCGACCCACCCAACCCTTTTTTCCATGTATGTTAAAAATACGTAATTTGTAATACTTACAAAAATTTTAGGCGTTTGCGTGATTTGCAATCTGATATAAACATATAATTAAGTATTAAATACGTGAAACATATAATTTTAAATTGATTGATAGAATAACATGTTTTGAACTAACATTTTTCTGAGTTGTATGATTGATTATATGAAAATTTTGTTAAATATAATAATTTTTTATTTAAGTCTCACAAATTATGTCTTGTATAAAAAAACTGAAGTTTTCTCGACCTCTCGCGACCCCCCTACAGAGGCTCCGCGACCCCCCCGGGGGTCGCGACCCACAGGTTGAAAAACACTGATTTAAATGATGAAAATTATCATTTTCATCTACATGTTCTACCAATTTTTCTTGTTCATTAGAGTGTTACATGAAGCTTTGTGACATTGTATTGTTGGAAGTTTATATCGTACTTTTTTGTAAGAAATATACTTAACGTAAAAAAGAAACGTTGTAGGTATATAGCCAGAACAGTCTCTGACTCACACCAACTCTGGCACTGCTCTATTCGGGGATATTATTGTCATTTGACGACAATTATTGTCAGCTGGTTTGAGCGACTTTGAACATGGTAATGGTTGCTGGACAGAGGCCAAAAGTTGCTTGGCAACTTCTGTCGTGACGCCTGTGACCATAGGTCACCCAACACCTACGAGTAAATGACAACAAGTGGGTACAAGGGAAGGGAATCCGACAAGACGGAACAACGTAGCCTTCCCATTCCAGATCCATCTTTCGACGGTGAGTCTCCTTCCTGCGTATTATTAGCTAATAGGCATCGCCCAAGCTCTTTACCGCATCGTCATTCTTTTGATTTTCCCCTTCTCCATTTAATCTACTTGAATTAATTATTGGATTATTCGACAAGTTGTACATACCTCGAAGACGAGTGTATCTCCAACAATTGTCCTAATCAATAAAAGGTTATACGGATTACGTGTGATTTCATTTCAAGTTAATTCCCGATGCGAGACAATTAATCATCAGTTAATTCTCTCGTTACACGCCTGACGCTTCAGCGACAGTTGCTGCTTAAATTCGGCTCACCAGAACTTATGGTAGAACTTACCTAGCTCAGCAGCGACAGACATGGCGCCCAAGATGGCGGCAGCCCCGCCGCAGTCTCTCTTCATCCCCGGCATCATCGTCTTCGTCTTGAGGGACAGACCGCCGGTGTCGTAGACGATGCCTTTGCCAACCCACGCGACCGACGGACCCGAAGGCTCGGAGGGTATGTACCTGTCAAGTAAATAAATCTTATAAGATAGATAGATAGATAGAAAAATAATGTATTTGTGGGCCTTGGCCCAATATATACACGGGTGATCTGGGGCATACTTCGTTTCGGCACACCTCTTATCACGATCTTATCAGATAAGATCGATGTGTCCTTACATCGATCTAAATACGAATGAAAGCAACAATTTCTGGTGTGAAAGCAAAAATCTCCTACTGTCTAGTTTGGTGGTCTGGATGCTCGCTACGCTCGCATCTCAAAAGCAAAAAAACATCCTACATCAATCCTTCTAGTGAAGTATAGATCAGAAGAAACAGAAATAGGAATGAAAGCAACAATTTCGGGTTTGAATGGTCGTGATAATAGTTTCAAGATGGCATTATATCGATGTAATAATCGATAATTAGATCGATGTAAGGACACATCGATCTTATCTGATAAGATCGTGATAAGAGGTGTGCCGAATCGAAAACCGCCGGGTGATCTGGCACCTTGACATATTAAACAGTCTCATTAAACCAGTTTTTTCTTTTTTTTTGTACTTACTATGGTCTATACTTAATGATATTAATGTTAGTGTTAAGGTTATTATTTGATTTGATTTTTTATTCATTTTTCTTAATTAAGACATCAAGATATCCTTTTTTTAACGATAATATCGTAATGTAACACAACAATAACAGCATAACATTAGCTAACAACGTGAACAGCGCAAGTGGTAACTGACCAAGCCAATAAAGAGAAAGTTACTAAGTATGGAGATATTAAGATAATATTAACAAATTTATAATAGAAAAGCATGCTTGAGTGAATAATTCTAATTTGAGCACAAGTTACATCGAGTAGAGAAAAGAGAGGGGGAAATATATATATAAATAAACATTATATCATAATCAAGTAATTTCCGCGGGATCTGATTTAAAAACCTCACTATTTCACTTGACGAACCATCACTGATTGCTAATCGAAAAAAACGCTCTTAGGCGGGAAACCTCCCGAAAAAATTTGAATATATTGCTTGCCTTCTTCGCATCGAAATCTTATAATGAAACAATATTAGCCCAATGCGTACATTAAGGTAACGGCACCGGTAGTGGCCACTGCTCCAGTAGTGGCCATTTTAAAGTTTATATTTGAGAAATAAGGATTCCCGGTCTCCTAGTGGCTTCAAACTTGCAGGAGGTACAGCTCATGTCATCTTGTGGGAACTAGGAGTGCGCAGAGCATCATTGGAAATTGTGGTAAACTTCTCAATGTGACCGTCCCTAGTTTCCTCGTTTGTTGGGCTGTATCCTAGAGCTTCTACTGGATAGAATCAATTTTGTTCATCTGGTATTGAATTTAATGATATTAAACACGTAAGGAGGGCAAAATGTCAAGTGGACACTACTGAGACATGCACGTGGCCACTACTGGAAATTTCGTAATTTTGATAGTTTTAGGCAATAGATATGTTAGGGAAGATTCCCGGTCTCCTAGTGGCTTCAAACTTGCAGGAGGTACAGCTCATGTCATCTTGTGGTCAGAGGTTGAACTAAGAGTGCGCAGAGCATCATTGGAAATTGCGGTAAACTTCTCAATATGACCGTCCTAGTTTCCTCGTTTGTTGGGCTGTGTCCTAAAGCTTCTACTGGATAGAATCAATTTTGTTCATCTGGTATTGAATTTAATGATATTTAAGGAAAAAATGTAGTGGACACTACTGAGACATGCACGTGGCCATACTGGAAATTTCGTAATTTTGATAGTTTTAGGCAATAGATATGTTAGGGAAGAGTCGGGCTATATTCTAAATGAGTCCTGAAGAAAGTCAGTACTACTGTTGGCCCACAATTGTCAAAACTAAAGAAAAAATTCTTAACTGTGGCCACTACCGGTACCGTTACCTTAAAGAGTTTTTGATGCTAATAGGAGAGGCAGCTTCGACTATCTGCCTAGTGTTACGATATCTTGTTTAAGATGTGAGGGTGCCAGGAAATGGTTTGAATGCACATCTATAGATGTGCACCACTATACACTGTGGAAGTGACGACAAATTTTTCTTGTTAATCTGCGTAAAAAATGTAGTAAAAAAACCCGCCAACTGCACTATCCTATCTCAACCCGTTTCTTTAAATATTATTTTTTAAAGATTATTTCAGAAAACGACGCTTTTTGACATAAAAACTCACATTTTTGGAAGTGCAGTAAAAATAAAAGTAATTCAGAAACTAGCATTTTTTTTAAATTTTCAATGTTTGAACTGCAATTGCGGTCCTTAGGGGTTCGTTTATGATTATGAATGTGCATTGGTCGTAAAGAAAATTTCACGCTGAATCCAAAAATGTGGTCAAAAGTATAAAAAAATTGTTTTAAAGTGGAGAAACGTGGGTTTTTAGGTCAAAAAACGTGGTTTTCTGAAAAATATCTTTAGAAAATTATATCTAGAGAACGTACCAATTTCAGTTATTCAATTTAGTTCTAAAATCATTCATTTCCGAAGTGGCGGATATTCTATTTTGTTAATTCCTTTCTACATTTAACCACCCTTGAAGTTATTTTGGCGGCTGGTACAAATTAGTTTTAGCTTCCACTGTTTCGTATCGTCGCGTGTTACAATGAAGAATTTTAAAAACAAATCCGTCCTTTGCCAGTACTGTACATCTCTGGAAGAATTTGGGATTGTTCCAGATGAGGTAACTTCCATTTCACGTAATGGAGTGTTGGGAAAGTATTTACCTGAGGACGGCTAAGGCGGGAGGCACAGCTGCAGCTCTCCCCACGCTGTAGATCCCGTTGAGTCCTCGATCCCTGAGCTCCTCCCCCCGGATCACAGTCAGCTGCAGGTTGTGCTCCTTCGAGACGTTTTCGATCTCCTACGAAACAAAGATGATTTGAATTCAACTGCCAATCAATTGTACATGCTGAATATGCTCAAACTAATTTGTAAACACAAAAGTGTATATTTTGCTCATGTGAGACAGCGGCAATCAAAATTGTATAGATTAAAATTGGGGAGAGTTAAAGCCTAGTACAGACAGTGCGAGGCTGCCCACTTCGAATGCCTCGCTACATCTGCCTCAGGCTGAGGCGAACGCAGTTGACGAAAATTGCAAACACGAATGCTCGATGCGAGCATGGGAACCACCCAAAAGTGCAGAAAGAAATCAATAAGGTGCCGTCATCCCGTAGAAAAGTTCAAATTGCAGCTGCTGCATTCATTGTGATGGCAACGGTTATTGAAAACCAAGAAAAAGGTAACGTAAGCGACGTTGGTTGGTCAAGAAAATTTATCAAAATCGGTGCAAATATGGAAACAGGCTCCTAGAAGAAAATGCACCCGATTTTGCGCTATTGTGCCAGCGAGATTTCCCGGAAAATGCGTTTACTTTTGTGTAATTTCACCATCTCGTGAATTGCTTCTCCATCCATAGCGTTGCTCGGCTTGAGGCAAAAGCAAAGAGGCACACACTGTACGAACGGCTTGGTACGAGGCGCGTTTGAGCACTAACATTTAACCGACAAGCTCCCAGCTCGAGCAGTAAAACCCGAGCGGCATGGAGCGAGAAAATCCCCTTATACACAGTCCGAAGCCTGCGTCCTGAGGCTTTCGAAGCAAGCAGCCTCGCACTGTCTGTGCTCGGCTTAACCCTTTCTGGACAGAACTCAGTCAGGACCCACCAAGAAAATAGTGAGTTCCTAGGACATTTGGACACCGTGGTATCATATCTAGTCGGCGGTGGTACCTAGGGCGAGCACAGCTCTGATTAGCATAAATGGCGGCGTTACCACCAACTCAACTGTACTAGTGGTATCTCTGATCCGTATCCAAGAGTCACGTACATTTGCTTTCACGTCACTATAAAAAACGAGTGAGCCTTCTTGACGTTTTACAAGACCACTCGGGTCACTCGTTCTTTCGTTTTTTTAAATAAAAAATGCCTTGGGTGGAAGACTATTTTGAATTTTATGTTAACGGATTGATTTCAACTGAGGAACTGCTGTTGATTTGTCGAACGTATTTGGAGCGGGAGAGTGTAAGGGTAAGTTGTAACGTTAACCGAGCAGGTTTAATCGTTGAGTGATCTTGTAAAGGGTTGACGGCATGAGCGGCCCCGCAGGCAAGTTGGGGTACATGAGCGGCCCCACTCAAGTGGGGAGAGGAATCACGGACAAAAAAGGCGTTTAGCCCACCCGGACAAAAAATCACAACTATCTAGTCGCATCTCAAAAACAGAAAAATATCCTATATCAATCCTTCTAGTAAAGTATAGATCAGTTTGGAAAAATAGATGCATTACGTATTCTGTGATTCAGCCCTAGTTTTCCGAAGTTGGGGATTTTTTGTCTAGCGAGTTTTCGTCCGGGCTTTTTGTCAGATTACCGTGCGAGAGCACTTGTACCAGCGGCCCCGGTCGGTCAAGGCCTATATGTACGAGCGGCCCCACGGAAATATGGGAAATGAAACCAATAGCACCAAAACTTTTTTCAAGCGTATAATTTATTGCTCTAAAATGAACACTGTCAAAACATGCAAATAGACAATCACAGTCACATGACTCTTGACCCAAGTAGGTACTTCTCAGTTATTCGATCTGGGCTGGTACTTATACGAAACGATTTGGACATACTTGGCTAGGGTAACCGTTTACCAAAATGGAATGGATGTTTGGTGAATGATGTTAATGCGGATCTGTTTCTTATAAAGCACTGGTTTGATTCCAATGAGTTATGCCTTAATGTTGATAAAACGTCTATACTCCGTTTTTCAATAGGTAGCAGGGAATTCCCTCAGTATTGTGGTCTGAAGTTCCATAGTCGGTTTTCTTGTCTTCAGGATATTTCGGGTTGTGTTTGCCCTTCTCTCCCGTTTAATGGCTCTCCCGTTTAATGGCTTTTGTAAATATTTAGGGGTACTGATTGATGATCATTTAAATTTCAAAAAACATATTGATTCTCTCATAACAAGAATGCGAAAGTTATTTTATTTATTTAAAGAGATACGAAGTTTTCTGTCGAAAAAGCAACTTAAAACCATTTATTATGGTTTAGCCTTTTCTATTATTAAGTATGGTATTTTGCTTTGGGGAAGTTCCAGTAAATCTCATATTAAAAAAGTACAAATAGCACAAAATCGTATTTTAAAAATAATTTTGAATAAAAATGTAAGATTTCCTACTTCTGTTCTCTATAAGCTTTTTGATGTTGAAAATATTTCGCAAATGTACCTTTTTCATTCCTGTATCCATTTATTTTGTTCTGGTATAAGAGATGAGCATCTCTCTCTTTCTATAAATACCCGTAATTTTAATTCATCTCGTATACTTCTGCCCACTGTTAAAACTGAATTTTATAGAAGAAACTCCTATGTTAAAGCACTTAAATTTTTATTTGAAAATTCAATTAACCTCTTTCATTTTTTCAAACTTGTCTTCATTTAAAAAAAAATTATCCGAGTATTTCTAATGTGATTTTATTTGTTTTTCATTTTTGTTTATTTGATTTTTCTTTTATTACACGTTGGCTGGCGAGAAAATTTATTTTATTTATATATTTTAAAAATTGAATGATAATTGACTGAACTCCACCGAGAAGCACAAGTTCATCTGAACTAAATTCTATTTCTCGATTTCCAATGCGAACTTTTCAACAAATCGGGTTATTTGAAATGAATTTTTGTAATTTATCATTATGTTTAATTTTCAATATCCAATGCGAACTTTTCGTTAACAAGGCTACTTCGGGTTCCATCTTCGCTCGGTTTTCTTCCAGTCACTGGGTTCAACTGGCCTGCGGGCCTTTGCTCAGCGGAGCCGCTCGTACAAGTAACCTGGGCTCTATGGGAGATTCTCCCTGGACGACATGCGAGGATGACGTACTATTTTCGTTCCGATTTAATAGAGAACATGTACATTTATTCCAGAAAAACAGCGGATGTACCGGCGGGTGGATGCCCAATGGCGGGTTACTTCAGCGATAAGGACAAAAGATAAGACGTTCGTATTGCATCGGTGGTATCGTAACTTCCGTAAAGATACCACCGTGGTATTGCAATACGACCAATCAGATTGGCGGCGCATGCGCAGTTGCGCGTTCGTGTCACGATATGGATTCGTATCGGTGTTGACGGATCTCCTTTGAACTCTCTAATGCTGTGTACTAAGACGTCCTGTAAGATACATACATGATGCCGGTCTCTAGCCGGGTTCTGTCCGTGCGGACACGACCAAAATTCAACTTTCGACCGCAAAGGGCTATAAGTACAAAATTGAGTTGGCTCAAATGACGACGAAATCCAGATATGTGCAAACAATAAATGAAGAGTTTGGAAAAAATAAAAAATAATAAAAATTGAATAGTTGATTTCTTGAAAAAAGTTCGCTTTATATGAATAAACTTCACAAATATATTAAAAATTTTTAAAATGTTTAAAATTTTGGCTCTTTCTATCAAACTTGTTCGTCACCCCTGTTCTTATGCAAAGTTTAGCGAATTGGAGCCTCATTAAAAGGGATTCAAGTTTTATATTACAATACATTGCTCAACTATATTCCACCTCGTAACGGTAATTTCATTTTTGGACGGGTTATGATGGCAAAAACAGATTCCACGTTAAAGGCCCATTCACACGCTCAAGCCGTTTGCACAAACCGGCTTGTGCAAGCCAGTTTGCGCAAACTGAACTGAACAACTTGGTAGCGTCCACACGTTCAGTTGAGTTTGTGCAAACCGTTTGGTGGGATCGTTCTCAAATTTACAACTATTATGGATTAATTGTGGTTTCTATTGTTTTTTAATAAAAAATGAATGAGGAGGAGCTTATTTCTTGTGCGACTGCAGCTTATTTAGTAACAAAGACATTGGAAATTAAAGAACTAAACAGCGGAAATGGACCAAGGACTGGTTACTGAAGAGGGACCTCCTTTCACATACGAAGTTAATCGTCGAGTTGAACGGGGAACCGAATGATTTCCACAACTGTCTATACATTCACAAACGAATTCCTTTACTTGCTGCATTGCGAGAATAGTCCTATTGTTCCTGAACAAAACACACGACAAAAAATACGTCGTAGTACCTACATCAGATGACATCACATGGTGTACATAGATTCCCTCCAGAAGAGGGGCGCTACGAGGGCGAAGCGCCTGCGCGAGATTTGTGGGTTGGCTTGAACCGCGTTCACACGCTCAAACTTTGCTCCAACCTCAAGCCAATTTTCTGTTCGAGACAGATTTTACTCAAGCCAGGTTTTTTGGTTTGCACAAACCAATGGCTTGTGCAAACTAAACTGAGCGTGTGAACGAAGCGCCCCTCTTCTGGAGGGAATCTATGTACACCATGTGATGTCATCTGGTGTAGGTACTACGACGTATTTTTTGTCGTGTGTCTTGTTCAGGAACAATAGGACTATTCTCGCGATGCAGCAAGTAAAGGAATTCGTTAGTGAATGTATAGACAGTTGTGGAAATCATTCGGTTCCCCGTTCAACTCGACGATTAATTCGTATGTGAAAGGAGGTCCCTCTTCAGTAACCAGTCCTTGGTCCATTTCCGCTGTTTAGTTCTTTAATTTCCAATGTCTTTCTCACTAAATAAGCTGCAGTTGTCACAAAGAAATAAGCTCCTCCTCATTCATTTTTTATTAAAAAACAATAGAAACCACAATTAATCCATAATAGTTGTAAATTTGAGAACGATCCCACCAAACGGTTTGCACAAACTCAACTGAACGTGTGGACGCTACGGAGTTGTTCAGTTCAGTTTGCGCAAACTGGCTTGTACACGCCGGTTTGTGCAAACGGCTTGAGCGTGTGAACGGGCCTTTAAATGTTCAGTGCAACACTGACCTTGAGGAAGTGGGAGACGTTCATTTCATTGCAGGGAGTGTCCACGATTCGAGCCGACTTGCGAACGGCAGCGCCGATGGAATTCAGAGCCTCGTAGTCGATGGCCGCATCGTTTTCACTGTCGACCAAAATGAACTCGACCGAAATCGTCACCGGAGAATGTTTTCCTGTAAACGACGGGAGAACAAGACATGTTGAATGATAACTCTTCAAGATTTACAAAATTGTGCAGTAAAATGTTCTGCAAATTCATTGAAATTGGCTTAGAATCAATAAACACTAACGTAAACATTGTGTTCTCCATCTACCACCATCAGGAGTCATCAAAACAAGAAAATGAAAACATTTGGATACAAAAAATTGAATTTGAGTTGGTGAGGTATGGATTGACCATTTTTCCTATTTGAAACGGGTTGTCGGAGCTCTTCAAAAAATTTTTTTCCCTTTATTGTCTTGAGATCGCTTTATTTTGGACGTTTCGCCCAGACAACGTGGGCTTCTTCAGCTTGAAAAAAATATATATAAATAAATAAAATAAAACATACATGCACATCATCATGCACCATCATGATTCTAATGAATCCGAGGACTGACAAAAACTCTTGTAAGAAAATACATGGTAAGAAATATAAAAAAAAAAGAAATCAATGTACATATTCTAATGTAAGGAGGTTCTTTTCATTATAGTGCATGATGATGTGCATATATGTTTTATTTTATTTATTTATATATATTTTTTTCAAGCTGAAGAAGCCCACGTTGTCTGGGCGAAACGTCCAAAATAAAGCGATCTCAAGACAATAAAGGAAAAAATTTTTTGAAGAGCTCCGACAACCCGTTTCAAAAATTGAATTTTACACCCATTTTTCTCACAATTGTCATCCTTTAGTGAACAAATTACTGCAATGATAGTAAAAACAATTATCATAGCCATAAAATTACTACATCTATTGGACTCCCTGACAGAGAGCTCTCTCCAGTCCGAACTTCATTGAATTAAAAAACGCTGCAAATTCTTTCACTGGGGTGTATTATTCAATTTCATTCAATAGACATTTTTTTTTTTTTTTCATATAGGGCAAAAATTTCCCTGCCCAACGAGGGGAACGAACCCGAGGACCTGGGTTTGTGAGTCCTGCATGAAACCTCTGCGCTAAGGGTTTACTTAGCTATTAAGGGGTTACTGCTGTAATATGTTTACTTAGCAATGCGTAGACTGATGTTGGCAGCATAAATCGGGCCATACATCAGGAATGGTTTGAGCTACGGACTTGGGGAGGGGCTCATTCGATTCCTCGTGGAAAGTTCTTAAAAAAAGTCCATATTTAGGCATTTAGGCCTCCTTGATTTTTGGTTTATTATTCAATAATAAACCATTGAATCGCTCTCGAAAAAAAAAAGTCTAACCGCCCTGAAAATTTCATGGTTTGCGTTTCAAAGAGTGTAGAATCCGAATCGGCAATAAAAAATTTTCCGTCCGTCCGCCGTACGTACGATTTCTCCCAAATGGCTGAAGCAAAAAAGCTGAAATTTTCAGGAAAAATCCATGTTGGTCCGGCGAAGCCCCAATTCTTGAGCCAGCTCTCTCACTTAATTCAAAGTGCCCTTTAAGGGTTGTCAAAGTTTTGTAAAATCCCTAAAAACCTCAAAAAAAGTCAAGGCAGCCTAAATTTGGACTTTTTTTGAAGAATTTTCTATGATGAATCGAATGAGCCCCTCCCCAGGTCCGTAGGTCAAACCATTCCCGATGTATGGGCCGATTTATGGTGCCAACATTTCCCGTTTTTTTTGTTTATTATTGTTTATGTTTTCATCGCAGTAACCTAGTGACGTAGTGATGTAGTAATGTGGATACTAGAGTGAACTCCTAAAAGGCTTTGTAGCCGATACACGAGTTGAAGCATTCCGATAATTTTCAGGAAAACGCTGCAAATTCTTTCACTGGGGTTTATTATTCAATTGGCTTGCGTTCATGATTTTTTTTTAAGCTTGTTTTCTACTCTCTGGCTATAGACTTCGTAAGAAATCAAGAATAATCTTTATTAACCAGTAGGTATAGGCGGTAGATTCTATTCTAGTGGTGTTAAATGTATTTGTTGATAGCATAGCATCTTACCAGCTTCCCACGCAGGAAAACACCTTCGGCCAACGAACGCAAGTCACATTTGAAATTAAAACGCTCATTCCACTTCAAATTAAATGAATAATCAAACAACATCTTCGGAAACTTGCGGATCTTCCTCCGAGCGATACGCTTGATTACCGAATCGTCGCAGCTCAAATAATTTCATCCAACACTGGGAAGTTATATGCACCGACCTAGTTATATTGCATGATGTAGTAATAAACAAGTGACTCAAATAATATCCATCCATCCATTTGACATTATAATTTAAAATTTAATATTTCATTTTAATTATAAAACACTCATTCTACTCCAAATTAAATGAATAACCAAAGAGCACCTTCAAAAACCTGCGGATCTTTCCTAATCATTATTTCTAATCAACACTGAGAAGTTATACATCGACCCAGTATAATATACAATATATTATATTGCATCTTGCAGTAATAAACAAGCCAACGCAAATTACATCCGCCAACCATTTGACAGAATAATTTTAAATTTAATATTCAAGATTAATTATAAAACACTCATTCTACTCCAAATTAAATAAATAATCAAAGAACACGTTTGAAAACCTGCAGATCTTTCCTAATCATCATTTTCAATCACCACACAGAAGTTATACATCGACCTGGTTACGGTGCTTCTTGTAGGTAGTAATAAATAAATGAACGAAAATTATACTAACCAACCATTTGATGAGATAATTTTGAATTTGGTGTTCAAAGCGGTAAAATTTTCATAATTGTGGGTTTTTAAGTTCAAATAAGCTCGAAATTATTACCGGAAATATTCAGTTTTTGAAGTTTCAACAGTAAGTTTTGAAAAAGTTTTAAAAATTTAAAAAATAATGACATATTTTGTTCAAAGCGGTTCAATTGCCATAATCGTTGGTTTAACGTTCAAATAACCACGGAACTACCGGAAATATCCAGTTTTTGGAGTATGAAAGTTGGTTTTGGAGTAGCGTTCAAAGTTTACAAAAATTTGAATTTAGTGTTTAAAGTTTTTAAAGGTTTCTAATTGTTTGTTTCAAAGTTCAAATAAGCTCGAAACTGAAACTGGAAATATTCATAACATTCGTTGTTTTTGGAGTATGAAAGTTGGTTTTGGAATATTGTTTAAAATTTACCAAAAATTTGAATTTAGTGTTTAAAGTTTTCAAAGGTTCATAAGGTAACGGCACCGGTAGTGGCCACTGCTCCAGTAGTGGCCATTTTAAAGTTTATATTTGAGAAATAAGGATTCCCGGTCTCCTAGTGGCTTCAAACTTGCAGGAGGTACAGCTCATGTCATCTTGTAGTCAGAGGTTGAACTAGGAGTGCGCAGAGCATCATTGGAAATTGTGGTAAACTTCTCAATATGACCGTCCCTAGTTTCCTCGTTTGTTGGGCTGTATCCTAGAGCTTCTACTGGATAGAATCAATTTTGTTCGTCTGGTATTGAATTTAATGATATTAAACACGTAAGGAAGGCAAAATGTCAAATGGCCACTACTGAGACATGCACGTGGCCACTACTGGAAATTTCGTAATTTGATGTGGCCACTACTAGATCAAAATAAAGGTGTGAGAAAAAATTAATAAAAAATAGAAAAAATTGTTCTTTTGATAGTTTTAGGCAATGGATATGTTAGGGAAGAGTCGGGCTATATTCTAAATGAGTCCTGAAGAAAGTCAGTACTACTGTTGGCCCACAATTGTCAAAACTAAAGAAAAAAATTCTTAACTGTGGCCACTACCGGTACCGTTACCTTAATTGTTAGTTTTAAGTTCAAATAAGCTCGAAACTATTACCGGAAATATTCAGTTTTTGAAGTTTCAACAGTAAGTTTTGGAAAACTTTTAAAAGTTCAAAAAATAATGACACGTTTTGTTCAAACCGGTTAAATTGCCATAATTGTTAGCTTAAAGTTCTAATAAGCTCAAAACAACCGGAAATTTCAGTTTTGGAGTATGAAAGTTGGTTTTGGAGTAGTGTTTAAAGGTTCATAATTGTTAGTTTTTAAGTACAAATAAGCTCGAAACTATTACTGGAAATATTCAATTTTTGAAGTTTCAACAGTCGGTTTTGAGAAAGTTTTAGAAGTTCAAAAAATAATGACGTTTTGTTCAAAGCGGTTCAATTGCCATAATTGTTAGTTTAAAGTTCAAATAACCACGGAACTACTGGAAATATTTAGTTTTTGGAGTGTGAAAGTTGGTTTTGGAATAGCGCTCAAAGTTTACAAAACGCTGCAAATTCTTTCACTGGGGTTTATTATTCAATCGGCTTGCGTTCATGATTTGAATTTCTACTAAGCTTTGGAGTGTGCGTGTTTCACAGGTGATAGAGCGATTATTGAATTTCAGGAGATATACATGGAGTACGTGAATCTGTTCTCGACCAAAATACCTATTCGGATTGATCAGTTGATCATATTTGAGTGCCTCCTGAAATTCCAACGGCATACATAGATTTGCAAATACTTTGAAAAAGTTTTACGGCCGTTTTAGTGACGTAAGTTTGAAAACACGAAAAAAAATCTTAAAAGTGAAATAACTAAAAAACGAAGCCTCTAAAAAAAAAAGTCTCTAGGAGGAAGAAGGCCAAAAAATAACACAAACAAAAACATACAACGGGTAAAACATTATTCACACTCACTCACCTCCGGTCTTCTTCGAGTACAACGGGTAGCTCCGGGCGATAGCACAAGCTGAAGCGAGGACGTCAGCGTACGGGCAAATCACCTAGAAAGCAGAATTTCAAACTAATTACAACTTACTGGATCGCATACAAACATTGAACAAGCACTGGAAAACATTCACACGTTCCAAGAATTACGTACAAGACAAAAATACTCAATTTTCAAATAACCATGGCTGCATTGAGTAGAGAGAAAATTGGTCAATTAACAGCTTTATTTGCTTTGAAGTTATAGCTAATCGTTCGTCGAAGTTATCAATAAATCGTAGTTGCCCCTTCAAAGGGCTGAGGCGGTTATTCTGGCAATACACAGGTGGGACGGGCATGATGCTGGAAGGCACCTGCTCATCCCCAGAGGCTGCAGTGTCAAGAATCAGGAAAGGGAACTATCCATCTCAATCACTGGGCTGTCGTAGAAGCAGTGGAGAGGTCTTGCAATAGGCAGGGTGGGGGGTACGTTTTTATAGCGTTAGCAAACTAATTAAACTTTTAGCATTAACCTTTTTGCAATTAGAATTGAACCTTTCGCAAATACAGATATGGTGGTAAAGTTTAATTCTAATTGCGAAAGGGTTAATTTAGTTTGCTATAGGTTTAAATCAGTTTACTAATGCTATAATATTTGAGGGGTTGAGTTCAATTGTATAGCCCATTTTGTCTATGTGGCAACGCATGGGACAGGAGCATCAGGGCAGTTAATGATCGGGGACCCCTGGTTTGAAACCAGGCTCCACTAACATGTAACAAGGAGCGTGATTTAAAGGTACAGTTGCCCCTTCAAAGGGCTGAGGCAGTTAATGCCCGCAACACTCAGAGGATGAGCATGATGCTAGAGGGCACCCAGTCATTCCTGGAGGCGGCAGATTCAAGATAGATCCATATACATCACAATCCCTGGGTTTTCACAGAGCAAAGGGAGGGTGGAATATATATTTAAATTAACAGGGTTTAGTTTTTTTTTTGGGGGATCCATGTTGTTAGGTTCGATGGGACAGGAGTGGGGAGGTTGCATGAGAGGTTATTGGAAGGGAGTTCGCATGTAGCACGTTTTGATATTAATAAAGTATTATACATTTGTATGGAAATAGTGTTCTTATTTCTACCATGTACCGAAACATGGCGCAGTCAGGAGTGGTGGTATCCCATGTCAGGGAGCCAAGATCATACTGGATAAAGACTGAAAGCAGTACAGTCCATCGTAACCGTTTCCATTTGATTGCACAGCAAGGGAGTAAACCAAAACCGACAATGGACACCCCTGTAGGGAATGAGCCCGAGAATCCTAGACCAGTTACAGAGGTTAAAGGCACACATCCCACAGTTTCAAGAGCTCGACTCTCAATCCCCTTCACAATACAGGATACTGTAAACTCAGGAAAGTATAATCTCCAGGATGCCAACAGGACTACTTCTAAGGCTACTCAGACAGAGCCCCCACTGCTCGATCCTTCCACTGGTTTTGAGACTTCTGATCCACAGACTGCTGACCTGGATGAGACAGTTACCTCTGATTTTGCTGGATTTCAGACGTCAGAGGTGGGGCCCCAACCTGGGGAGCCTTCTGGGACCAACAAAATCAAGTTAACTCCTGAAGCATCTGGAAGTCGTACTGGTATGGTCACTAGATCTAGTCTGGTGGTGCAGCATCCTTGAGAGGGGGGATGTTGGGGGATCCATGTTGCTCCATGGATCCATGTTGTTAGGTTTCATGAGACACGAGTGGGGAGGTTGCATGAGAGGTTATTGGAAGGGAGTTCGCATGTAGCACGTTTTGATATTAATGAAGTATTATACATTTGTATGGAAATAGTGTTCTTATTTCTACCATGTACCAAAACAGTTTTATGGATGTGAAAGGCAGGAGCGTCAGGAGAGTTGATGATTGGGGACCCCTGGTTTGAAACCAGGCTCTGCTAACATGTAACAAGGAGCGTGATTTAAAGGTACAGTTGCCCCTTCAAAGGGCTGAGGCAGTTAATGCCCGCAACACTCAAGAGGATGAGCATGATTCTAGAAGGCACCCAGTCATTCCTGGAGGCGACAGATTCAAGATAGATCCATTCTTCTAGATTCTTTTAGAAAAAACATCAATAACAATCTATAATATAAAAATGAATCGCAAAATGTGTTGGTAAGCGCATAACTCAACAACGCCTGGACCAATTTGGCCAAATCTTTTTTTAAAATGTTCGTTGAAGTTCAAGCATGGTTTTTACGGAGTGAAAAATTAGAATTATTGCTGGGAAAACCCTAAAAATAGCCCTTTTCTTTTTCCCATACAAATGATTTGTAACTAAAACGTAGTCAATTTGAGCTTTATTGCTCTGGTATAAAGTTCATATTAAATTACAAGCACTTACTGTTGTCTAAGCAATGTAGGTGTGTTCCTAACGTCAAAGATCATATCTATCAAAACAATGTGCGTGTGTGCGTTGGAGCACAGAATACATAGTTGGAGGAGTTTAATGGTCGGATTTTAATGGGTAACTTCATCATTGGAATTCTCTGCACCAATTCCAATCACAGCCATATCACTTTGCATATTATATATTTGCAAATCTATAATATAAAATCTTAATCAAAATTCACCGTGTATGATGGATGGTAAATGTTCAAAACGATATCCACGGACATTAATATCGGAAACAATTACTGGTAATGACGGTTATCCATTGTATCGTCGCAGATCGACAGCAGACAATGGAAAATCAACAATTGTGAAATTAAATCAACAAGATATTGAAATAGATAATCGTTGGATTGTTCCATATTCACCCATTTTATCAAAGACATTCAAATCACACATCAACGTTGAATCTTGCCATTCAGTGAAATCTATTAAATACATTTGCAAATATGTAACCAAAGGGAGTGATATGGCTGTGATTGGAATTGGTGCAGAGAATTCCAATGATGAAGTTACCCAATACCAAATGGGCCGCTATGTCAGTAGTAATGAAACAGTTTGGCGAATATTTTCTTTTCCTATTCAGGAGAGACACCCTTCTGTTGTTCACTTAGCTGTGCATTTAGAAAATGGACAAAGAGTGTATTTTACAGCACAGAACGCAGTACAAAGAGCTGCTCATCCACCATCTACTACATTAACCAGTTTTTTTGAGACATGCCAAAACGATGATTTCGCACAAACATTGCTATATTCTGAAATGCCAAAATATAATACCTGGAATCAATCCTCCAGGAGATTTATACGACGGAAACAAGGAAAACCAGTTCCAGGATATACAGATGTATACCACCTAGCACTACAATGATAATAATAATAATAATTATGATTCACATGATCTACAATAACGCGATTACTTACTTTTAAATCCTTACATATGTTTTATTTAATTATTTTTTATTTACAACGCCCTATCACCAGGGTGACGGTTCTGTTCAGGAGAATTTTTTAAAATACGTAGGCACAAAAACTGCCACATTACAAATCTTTTTGACAGGACGACGTCTGTCGGGTCAGCTAGTATCATATAAATATCTCATAACAGGAAAATGTGAGAGAACCACAAATAGTACTAGGTCTGGTTATAAAATAATATTAACACTGCCAAAGAAGAAGACAACGGCAGGCATAAAATGTTACGATTACACCGGTGTAAATTTTTTCAATAATCGCTGTTTTCAGGAAGATATACTTAAGTTAAGTCTGGAACAATTCAAATTCAAAAATTGAAAAATTATTTGCTAAATAGAAGCTAAGTTGCTTAGTTTAATATATTCAGAGGTGTGTAAACTTTACTTTGTCCCAATATTGTCAATTAGTTCTAAGTTGAGGAAGTTGCACTTTAGTTAGTTTGCAGGAAATGGTGTAGATTATTACGGCGCATCGACTCCTCCCGGCGTCACAAGTATTTGCTTACTTAGTGCGGGGAGTAGCACGAGAAAGCTGACTTTTGGTCAATAAATGTATCTATTTCACTTTTGTAATGTGTGAAAAAAAAAACAAAAAAAAACCAATCCCAGGGTTTTTACAGAGCAAAGGAGGGTGGAGTACATATTTAAATTAACGGGGTTTGGTTTTATTGGATGTGAAGGGCAGGAGCGTCAGGAGAGTTGATGATTGGGGACCCCTGGGTTGTAACCAGGCTCTGAGAACATGTATCAAGGCGGGTGATGGAATACAGGGTGCGGCAGCATAACTTCCTTTTTTAAAATGCGCGCCACTCAGTTAGTTGATGTCATAGCGGAGCGCTAGTGGTCTCGTTCAAGAGGGGATACTGTAAAGTTTTGTCCCGACACGGTTCAGTCGCCATCATGCGTTGGAATAGTGAGGAGCGTGCCTTTGCCGTTGAGGTTTACTTTTCAAGCGGATGTTCGGTTATTGCAACACAGCGTGCATTTCGGAATCGCTTTAATTTAGCCCCGTTGGCTCCCGTCCCAGACCGCAAATCAATTGTTACATGGGTCACTACATTCAGACAAACTGCAAGTGCGACAAAAGGAAGAACTGGAGTCCCTCGGCCCGTTAGATCACCTGAGAACATTGAAGCAGTGAGAGCGTCAATGTTGCGATCGCCACGGCGTTCTGCGCGCAAACACGCATCTGCCTTCGAACTT
>JAVIWC010000606.1:0-18363 GCA_031894815.1 Creontiades dilutus
TTCCTTCAAATCTTTTATATCCGTGGCGTTATTAGATAGTTGTTGTTGAATATCCTTGTTGTTATTTCTCACCTCAGATCTGAATGACACAATCAATGACCTCAAATCACACTCCGATCCCAATCCTGCAGACTCACCTTCACTATCATCATGTTCTGACAATTGACGACTAGAGCTTCTTACATTAAAGTCCACAACAGCTGCACCTTCAGACGAAGATATAGACGCGCGTTTAACTTTCAAACAGGACCCACACAACCATGTTTTCTCGGAATCCCTGTGAAACAAATAATCCGCTTTGGTGAAATTAACGCATTCCAAATGAAAACAACCATCGCATTTGCTGCACTTCATCCGGTATGCGTTATTAGCAAAGCCTTTCACACAATTAGAGCACCTTGACATCTCTACACTATGATAAATACAAATACGAAGGAGGAATATGAAAAGTGATGCTCACTGAACGATTGCACGAGACAGACTGGAGAGAGATTGAGAGAATACACACACACTCCACACAAATTTTTTTTCAAGATCTCCCCTCAAAAGCGAAGGGGGCTCACCATTAAATAAAAACGAAAAAACTAATGAAAAAAATGAGGAAGCCCAGGTTTACCCGACGCCGGCCCTTCTGATTTGGGAAGTCAAGGATGATTAAGGAAGGAGAGAGGGATGAAAGGAAGTGCCCCTATAAAATGACCACCAGTTTATGTAACAGTCACGGATGACGCTGGTGGTGATACCATGAAGTACTCCTGACGAGATGCCCAGCTCGAGTAACTCCGTGGCACTTTTCCCGCACCACACTCCACGTCATTACGTGGTTCCTATCATATTTACTTTTCTTAGCCCTCCAGGTCTGCTCCATATCCATGTTCATGCGGACGGCATGAGAAAGTTGGTAGTCGCAAGCCCCAATGCCCTCTGAAGCCCACTCCACCCATTAGGAAGAAACGGGGAATTCAGAGCACTGTCGGAGTTCTTTACCATCAACTGAATCATGCAGGGCAGCAGCAAACTCAGCAGACGAGCTGGGTTTTGGAGCAGTTGGAGATGCTCCATTGCACCACATCAACTGCTGCCTGACAAAATCAAGGTCAGCAGCAGTACAGGCGACCTCCCAGCTCGAGCTCAAGCAGGCACTGATGGTGTAGAGATGGGATGCTGGCTGAGAGAGAGACGATGCCAAGCCAACCAGCCTTGACTGGTGCATGGATGTAGGCATTTGGAACACCAGGTGGAAACCCTAGCCAAGAGCACACACAGACCAAACTTCGCAGTACACACACACACACACAGAGCTATTGTAGCTGCCCAAACAGCATGAAAATGTCGGCAGTTGCAGGCACCCAATGCCCTCAGAAGCAGACACCAACCACTGGAAGTTAATAGGGGGGATTCAGAGCACTGTTCCAGTTCTTTAGCTGACTTCAGATAGTGCAAATCTACCTGGTGAGGCAGATGCGTGAGGCTTTAGGACGAGGAATTGTCGTGAGGCAATGCAACGAAACTGATGCGCAAGCAGAGCCTAAACATGCAAGGAAAACTGCGAGCAACGAGGAGGTGCTTCTGTACCCTCAATTAACCCACTAGCAGAGTAATTTTAGCTATCTTCATAGCTTTACGATTGCTAATAAGAAGAAGAAGACGTCAATGCTGCAACCGCCATTGGTGGATGAAGGAGCTCTTTGCCCTAAGAATGGAGTACGGTAACCGACTCCTGAGGGACATGGAAATGTTGACGATACCATCAGAAACTTCACTCAAATAAAATTGGAGGATTTCGATTTCCTTCTTTTGCTAGCTCAATCGAAAATTGAGAAAGAGGAAACCTACTGGAGAAAAGCCATAACTACTAGGGATAGGCTTGCTATTCATTAATCGGGCAATGCTCCACTTGCTTTTACAGTATGCGAATCACCAGATTCCAAACCCCTTAGATGCACTCTGGAAACCGATAGAGCGGGGCTTACACTGCATCAGCTTTGCAAGTCATGATTTGGAGTCCAGAACCTTTTACACAGTCCAAATTGAGACTCCCTTGAAACATCAAGCAAACTCAGCAGACGAGCTGGGTTTTGGCCCTGTTGGAGGCAGCACCACATCATGACAAAATCAAGGCACCGTCTAAAGCCAGTTTGAGAGAGAAACATCCAGCTGAATCATGTAGTGGCAGCAGCACACACAAACTTCGCAGTTAACACACACACACAGACGAGCTGGGTTTGGGCCCAGTTGGAAATGCTCAATTGCACCACATCATCTGCTGCCTGACAAAATCAAGTTCAGCAGCAGTATGGAGGACCTCCTAGCTAAATACATACACCAAAAATGTATATTTTGGTTAATTTGCCTTTATCAAATGTAAAGCTAACGATGACAAAATTTTGCTTTGTCAAGAAGTGTGGAGCTATGGAGTCACATTGTTGTAGGAACGTATTAGTGTAGTTTGATGTGCAAAACATTTTGATCGTCTAATGACAATACCACCAGACCTGGTGGTTCGTAGACCTCAGAACATTACCGTGAGCCTTCTAGGACACCAACTTTGATTTACCTTCCTCTGGCTTCACAATTCCGAGCACCTTCACACCAAAAGCAATCATCGAATGAAGAGTTACAGGAGATGGACGGCTTACTGGGAGATTAAGCTCTTGAACCAAAACGGAATGCGGTTGTTGAACCTCGAATCCAGTCCATTCCCCTCTTTTCCCACATAAAACACTGAGCGATTTTAGCAAAGCGGCTAGTTAAGGGGCATTGCAGTATGGCAGTCTGACAAGTCTTTATATATATAGGCCAGCAATCCAGCTGGAAGCCAAAATTGGAATGATAACTCTTTTGTCGAATGATTTACAGGGTTCAGCTGAGATGGGAAAACGTGCATTTCAAGTTCACCGAGAAATCAAAAGCTCTCGACATCAGCTACAGACAAGCCGACAACTACGAACAAGCCTGGTAGTACAAATTATCGCAAAAATTAGTATCTTAAGTCAAATTTTCAACTCCTAGGTAAGAAAATTCGTGAACATTTGTGTACTACCAGAGGTTCTGACATAGAGGTATGAAAAAAAGGTTTGTTTGTTTATTCAATGTCATTTTAATGGCCCTAGTAGCTCACCTATTATGTTTCATCCCAAAATTTTTCTTTCTAGCCACTTATTCTATTGGAAGGCCGAATCACGTTGCATTTTTAAAACCCACAAAAAGTTTGGTAGGTAGTATTGGAAATATCTCTGTTGAAATTCCCATACACACGAATTTGCCCGTAGTTTGAGAATCGCACGTAAGCTAGAAGATACAGTTAAATCTAAACTCCTCAAACATTTAACTTTATGCAGCAAATGGCTTTAGCTTCAACTTGCAACTAATAAGCTAATTCTAGCATAAAAATTACCTGTCCTTCAATAGGTATTACCGACGATTTAGCTGTAAGTTGGGATGAATCTTAGCTCAATGAGTTTTTAGTTGTAGTTACTTGTTTCCCATCTCTATAAGACAGATTTCGTGTGTTTATTCAAAAAGAAAAGCGATTCTTCGAGTAGTTTCGCTTAAATTTATGTGATTTACCGCAGGCAGAGGTTGATGACTTGGTTGAAATGTAAAGAGCGATCTCTGGACGATATGTCGAAAGAGATACAACGCTCGATTCGTCATTCGAAGAAGTTGAGGCATTTGAAAGAAGAATACGGAAGAATGCAGATATCCATAGAGGCCAAAAAGGGGGAGTATGACCACGTCGTCAGCTGTGGAAAAGTATGTGAATTGATCGGAATAAAAACGTCGTCGAAATACGTCGTTTTTAGGTTAAAATACTGCAAATTATTACATAAAGGTATATAATGTCTGCGGATTGACGACCAGAATTGGGCTGCACTGCCAGAGGCAATGCTTCCTGGGTATAGTCAGAATAGAAGCTTGGGAGACAGAGTTATAGTATCCATCCAGCTCTGTGGCTGTCGCCAGCCACTTTATATGATCCTCTCTCATTCATATCATCTCACAGAAGCCAAAACAAACTACACTGTTAGGTTGGGTTATGAGATTACATAGCCCTTGGGTTGTCACGCCCAATTCAGCAATGGATAACATTATAAACCACCGAGCGAGACATGAGTCATTGCGTGAGGCTTGTTTATATCTTGCAGTACAAAGTGGCCTCATAAGAGACCAGTAACTCGCCGATCATCCATTCAAGTTTGTACTGCCAGAGTCAATGCTTCCTGGGTACTGTCAGAATAGAAGCTTGGGAGACAGAGTTATAGTATCCATCCAGCTCTGTGGCTGTCGCCAGCCACTTTATATGATCCTCTCTCATTCATATCATCCCACAGAAGCCAAAACAAACTACATAGTTAGGTTGGGTTAGGAGATTAAATTGCCCTAGGGTTGTCACACCAAATTCAGCAATGAGGATAACAAAGAACAATCAGCAAGAAATGAGTCATTGCGTGAGCCTTGTTTATATCGTGCAGTACTAAGTGGCCTCATAAGAGACCAGTAACTCGCCGGTCATCCACTCAAGTTTGTACTGCCAGAGTCAATGCTTCCTGGGTACTGTAAGAATAGAAGCTTGGGAGACAGAGTTATAGTATCCATCCAGCTCTGTGGCTGTCGCCAGCCACTTTATATGATCCTCTCTCATTCATATCATCCCACAGAAGCCAAAACAAACTACATTTTTAGGTTGGGTTAGGAGATTAAATTGCCCTTGGGTTGTCACGCCCAATTCAGCAATGGATAACAGTATAAACAACCGAGCGAGACATGAGTCATTGCGTGAGGCTTGTTTATATCTTGCAGTGCAAAGTGGCCTCATAAGAGACCAGTAACTCGCCAGTCATCCACTCAAGTTTGTACTGCCAGAGTCAATGCTTCCTGGTACTAGTCAGAATAGAAGCTTGGGAGACAGCAGAGTTATAGATCATCGAAAGCTCTAGGCTGTCGCCAGCCACTTAGTATCCTCTCTCATTCATATCACCTAGAAGCCAAAACAAACTACATTGTTAGGTTGGGTTAGAAAATAACAATTGAATGTCACCAGCGAGACATGACTGCGTGAGGCTTGTTTATCTTGTCAGTGCAAAGTGGCCTCATCTCTCTCATTCCAAGTTTTGAGTTAAACATACTACAGGGTACTGTAAGGAAGCTTGACATTGGTTAGTATCCATCCAGCTCTGTCTCGCCAGGTTTATATGAAATCCCACAGAAAAATAGCCCTTGGGTTGTAACAATGGATAACATTATAAACAAACCGAGAGAGACATGAGTCATTGCGTGAGGCTTGTCCAAAGTGGTCTCTCAAGAGACCAGTAACTCGCCGATCATCCATTCAAGTTTGTACTGCCAGAGTCAACGCTTCCTGGTTCTAGTCAGAATAGAAGCTTAGGAGCAGCATAGGAGAATCTTAGCTGTTATAGTATCCACCCAACACTGTGGCTGCCGCCAGCCATTTCATAGGATCCTCTATCATCCCACAGAAGCTATAACTAGGAGGTGGTTTTTTTTTGCCCATTTTCGAAATCTTGTTCATATACTATGCCTTTTTAGAAAGATATAGCATGTAGACACTGGAAACCCGATAGAATTCTTTTTGATGAGGTAATCGTTCGGTTATTAATTCATACCATTCATCACATCCTCGCGTTGAATTCCTGGACTCTTCGTTTCCTTTTACAAGGCAAGGGCAACCGAGTATAAATGTGTTTGGTGGTATCTAGACAAAAGTGCTATCTGTCAGTGGCGGATCCAGGATTTATGTAAGGGGAGGGGGGGGGGGGAACCTACCGGGGGGTCCGGGGGTATGGAAAAAACCCCACAGTAAAGCTCGGTAAAATTTCAAGAACAGTAAAAGCAGAATGATGCGTTTTAGGTCTATATTGGTTTATTATTCAATAATAAACCATTTCATGGTTTACGTTTCAAAGGGTGTAGAATCCAAATCTGCAATAAAAATTTTTCCTATATAGGGGAAATAGAAGAGTACATATACAAATCTTGTTTCTTGGACTTAGGAGTATAACTGGGTAAATTCCCCTATTAAACTAATATAGAAATATTAAAAGTTTGTGTCATAATTGTAGGATTGTTGGATTATCAAAATACGCTTTGATTGTCACAGAGCCAACTGCTATTTGCATGAATATAATTTCATATTGTCGATTTTACTGTAATACTGTCATATATATCTAACTTGGACCAAATCTTGAATGTACGTGTCATATGTGGTAGGAACTGCTCCACGATGCTCTCGACTCCGACGTGCCGGAACTTTTAGAGAAGACGCGGTGGTTGGAGGACCTTTGGAGGGACGTCATTTACAAAGCTGTCGACTGCGCGAACGAGCTCGATAACGCGCTGAAGGAAGAAAAGTAAGCGAGAAATTGATAAATATCACACTATATAAAGACGAGCTTATCAGAGTATATCCGCTTTTCAGGGGGTGGTAACGCTGGGCGGGTGGAATTTATCCCCCCCCCCCGTCTCCCAGGGCAAGCGACGTGGTCCTCTCCTCGGGGATTTGGGATATACGATTTTTTTACTTTGCTTATTGTTATTATACTCCCTCATTGTGTTATTAAACTATTTCTTAATAAATAAAACAGTTTTCTTTCAAAGGGGAACATTTTAGTGACGAATGAACCTTTCAGGAATAATTCTCAGCGTTTTGCCCTGCTGTACTGTTTGCTATGTTGTTTCAACCTGGATAAGTGGAATCTCCAAGATAAGCGTCCCACCTGGATATGAGGGGAATTTTTGTAACACGCTTTCCCTGACATATTTATACGCGTAATATCAAAACTTTGTGTAATAATTGGTACAGTTTTCAACCTGCTAAGTGCCGCTACAACCTCGATAAGTGGAATCTCTAGGATGAATACCTCACCTAGATATGAGGAGTATTTTTGTAACGCGTTTTCCTGACATATTTTTGTAACGTTGCAATCGTAATATCACAAACCTTTGCGTAATAATTGGTACAGTTTTCAACCTGCTAAGTGCCGCTACAACCTCGATAAGTGGAATCTCTAGGATGAATACCTCACCTAGATATGAGGAGTATTTTTGTAACACGCTTTCCCTGACATATTTTTGTAACGTTACAATCGTAATATCAAACTTTGAGTAATAATTGGTACAGTTTTCTACCTGCTACGTGCCGCTTCAACCTCGATAAGTGGAATCTCTAGGATGAATACCTCACCTAGATATGAGGAGTATTTTTGTAACACGCTTTCCCTGACATATTTTTGTAAAGTTGCAAGCTTAATATCAAACCTTTGTGTAATAATTGGTACAGTTTTCAACCTGCTAAGTGCCGCTACAACCTCGATAAGTGGAATCTCTAGGATGAGTACCTCACCTGGATATGAGGAGTATTTTTGTAACACGTTTCCCTGACATATTTTTGTAACGTTGCAAGCATAATATCAAACCTTTGTGTAATAATTGGTACAGTTTTCAACCTGCTAAGTGCCGCTACAACCTCGATAAGTGGAATCTCTAGGATGAATACCTCACCTAGATATGAGGAGTATTTTTGTAACGCGTTGTCCCTGACATATTTTTGTAACGTTACAATCGTAATATCAAACTTTGAGTAATAATTGGTACAGTTTTCAACCTGCTAAGTGCCGCTACAACCTCGATAAGTGGAATCTCTAGGATGAGTACCTCACCTGGATATGAGGAGTATTTTTTAGTTTTGTGTTTAATATAAAGACTAATGATTAAGTATTTCCTTTCTTTTTCGATTCCGTTCTGTTGATATTGGAGCTCTGTAAGGGACATTTCCCAAAAACCACCTTTGGTTAAATTCAAACGAAATAAACTAAGTTTAAATAAGATTCGATGCTATGAATTCATTAATTCTCGTTGCAATTTTTCTGTCTTCTAAGAAAGATCAGTATTACATCAAAATAATTTATAATATTTAACTTAACTAATTAGATTTTCCAACCTCAAACTTTTTATAATAGATAAAGAGAGAAAAACATTTATTGATCATAATATAGTTTTGACAATTGTGGGCCAACAGGATTGACTTTCTTCAGGACTCATTTAGAATAAGACTCTTCCCTAAATATCCATCTTTTTGTTTTGTGTTTAATAAACTATCAAAAGAACAATTTTTTCTATTTTTTATTAATTTTTTCTCAACCTTTATTTTGAATCTAGTAGTGGCCACATCAAATTACGAAATTTATAGTGGTTGCAAATTGACATTTTGCCCCAAAACGTGTTTAATATCATTAAATTCAATACCAGATGAACAAAATTGAGTAAATAGGATACAGCCCAACAAACGAGGAAACTGGGACGGTCAAATTGAGAAGTTTAAACAATTTCCAATGATGCTATGCCAAACTGGTTGTGTGTGTGTGTGTGTGTGTGTGTGTGTATGTGTGTGTGTGTGTGTGTGTGTGTGTGTGTGTGTGTGTGTGTGTGTGTGTGATTTTATTCTTCCGGTAGCCAAATATTTAACTAACTAATTAGATTGAGGTTCCAACCTCAAAGTAAAACACAGGGTTATACTTCTGATTGCATCGGTTTTTTAAAAATTCATTTTTAAACATCATTTATGCAGACAGGACGCGAAGCCAGAGCGATCTCTCTCGCCTCACAAGAAGTTGAATTCCTCGACGATGACGACGAGCAGTGACGCGATAAAAGACGATATTGAAAAAATCAGAGACTCGGACGAACATATATCCACTCACAAACGAGGTGATTTAGAAAGAAAAAGTTTAAAAATTAGCTCTCAGAATTTTTATCATTTTCAGGGCATCACTAACAATCTTAAACTACAATATAAAGCAGTTTTTCGTTAAAAACCTCAATTTTCACAGGAAAAGCCTAGTTTTCCCGCATTTAAACGAGTTTTTCCAAACTGAATTCTGCTGTACGAGCAATTTTGAAAATGCCGAGATGGTAAATTTGCTAAATTTGAAGAATAAAATTTTATTAGACCGACATAGTAAGGAAAACGCTGCAAATTCATTCACTGGGGTTTATTATTCAATGATTCATGATTTGAATTTCCACTAAGCTTTGGAGTGTGCGTGTTTCACAGGTGATAGAGCGATTATTGAATTTCAAAGGATATGCATAGACCACGTAAATCGGTTCTCAACCAAAATACCTATTTGGATTGATCAGTTGATCATATTTGTGTGCCTCCTGAAATTCAATAATCGTGTGAAACACGCACACTCCAAAGCTTAGCAGAAATTCAAATCGTGAATGCAAGCCAAATGAATGAAATTGAATAATAAACTCCAGTGAAAGAATTTGCAGGGTTTTAATATTGGTTATCAGAATGCTTCAACCCGTGTATCGGCTATAAACCCTTTTAGGAGTTCACTCCAGTATCCACATTCACTACATCACTAGGTTACTGTAATCAAAACAAAAACAATAATAAACCAAAATAACGCAAATATTGGCACCATAAATCGGGCCATACATCGGGAATGGTTTGAGCTACGGACCTGAGGAGGGGCTCATTCGATTCCTCATGGAAATTTCTTTTAAAAAAGTCCAAATTTAGGCCGCCTTGACTTTTTTGAGGTTTTTCGGGATTTTACAAAACTTTAACAACCCTTAAAGGGCACTTTAAATTAAGTGAGAGAGCTGGCTCAAGAATTGGCGCGTCGTCGGACCAACATGGATTTTTTCCTAAAAATTTCAGATTTTTTGCTCCAACCGTTTGGGAGAAATCGTGCGTACGGCGTACGGCAGACAGACGGAAAATTTTTTATTGCAGATTTGGATTCTACACCCATTGAAACGTAAACCATGCAATTTTTCAGGGGGCGTTTATTGAATAATAAACCAAAAGTGGTCATTCCTAAGATTTGATAAAATTAACTTTTCCGGTCAATTTTTCACCAATTAAACCAACCTCCATTTTTTAAAATAATAATACAATATGTATAATTAACGAAAAACAACACAAAATAGCAGAAATACAATGAACAGTAACGGAGCGAAATGAAATTTCGGAATTTTAACAAAGATGGGGAAAACAGCTGGTTTTGATCGTAGTTTGGGACGTTAACTACCCGAATTCGGTCAGTTAGTTTTAATCTTCGGTTTAGCGCTTGATCGGTGATTAATACCTAAGTTATCTGGTTTATTGGGTTAACGTTGATTATACTTTGGTTAAACTGGGTTTAAGTTGAAAAACCGTAATCTGCATTGTTGATATCTGAAATGCTTTGTATTTCCATGTTGCAGTATTGGGATTGCCTTTGGATTTCAATGTCAACTCTCTATCGATACTGGAACCGATTAGCAACACTACGAAAGATTCAAAAAAGAGGCTTAGTAGCGACGACCAAGGTGTAAATACTGGAAGGATTGTTTTGGAAAATCATTTGACGAGAAGAAAAAACTCGAGGACCAGAAGCAGAGCGAAGCATTGTAGACATTGTCCAAGATCGGACGAATACCGCGGGGGGAACAGTAAATTGGACAGTTTTGGAAAGCTGAAGGCCGTCGATGAAGAAATCACGTGGTATAGGGTTCCTCGGAAAGAGATGAAATCGAAATCGGTGCAATGGACGGGTGGATTGAAATTGGGGAATCAACGAAATGTTGAAGACAAAGTGGCGAATAGTGGTGGTATGACGGTTGGAGTATGCAGTATGCTGGAAGGGGAGCAAATGTTGAAGGGTGGCAAAGATGCAGGGGTGGTTATTGGAAGCAAGGATGATGCAGAAAGACAGCAAAAATCAGCAGGAAAGGTGTTGTCTACGAATGGGAAAAGGCAATGCAAAACCTGATAAAGATTGTGTGAAGGAAGATGCAAAACTGGTACAGTTGAAGCCAAAATGCAATTTTGCTGTTGATGAAGGCAAGCAGAAACTTGATGAAGTGGATTTCCAGTGTGTGCATGCAGGATTGAACCAGGACAATGGAATATCGGATAATGAAGGATCAACAAATGCAAAATATGCAAGGGTGGCGACATGGTGGGTTGGAAATCAGAATGATGCAGAAAGGCAGCAAAAATCAGCAGGAAAGGTGTTGTCTACGAATGGAAAAGGCAATGCAAAACCTGATGATAAAGATTGTGTGAAGGAAGATGCAAAACTGGTACAATTGAAGCCAAAATGCAATTTTGCTGTTGATGAAGGCAAGCAGAAACTTGATGAAGTGGATTTCCAGTGTGTGCATGCAGGAATGAACCAGGACAATGGAATATCGGATAATGAAGGATCAACAAATGCAAAATATGCAAGGGTGGCGACATGGTGGGTTGGAAATCAGAATGATGCAGAAAGGCAGCAAAAATCAGCAGGAAAGGTGTTGTCTACGAATGGAAAAGGCAATGCAAAACCTGATAAAGATTGTGTGAAGGAAGATGCAAAATTGGTACAGTTGAAGCCAAAATGCAATTTTGCTGTTGATGAAGGCAAGCAGAAATGTGATGAAGTGGAATTCCAGTGTGTGCATGCAGGAATGAACCAGGACGATGGAAATTTGGACAAGGGAGGATTGAAGATTGCAAAAGATGCAGGGGTGGCGACATGGTGGGTTGCAACTCAGAATGATGCAGAAAGAAGCGAGAAATCAGCAGGAAAAGTGTCTTCTATGAATGGACAAGGGGAAGCAAAACGAGCTGATAAAGATTGTGTGAAGAATGCAACAAATGTGGTACTTGTAAAGCCAAAATGCAATTTTGCTGTTGATGAAGGCATGAAGAAATATGATGAAGTGGAATCCAAAGGTATGCATGGGGGTTTGAACAGTGAGAGGGACAGTGGGGTTGTGGACAAGGAAGGATTGAAGATTGCAAAACATGCAGGTTTGGTCGTTAGAACTAAGAATGCTGCAGAAATAATGGAAAACCCAGCAGGAAAAGTGCAGGGAAATCGTGGTGATGAAGGTTCTGCAAAGAAGGAAGCAAATTCGATAGATGCTCAGCGTGGATGCAACTTTGCTATTCATGAAGACACGAAGAAGGATGGATTGAAGGTGGCAAAAGATGCAGGTTTGGACGTCAGGAATAAGAATGCTGCAGAAAGACGCGAGAAATCAGCAGGAAGGGTGTCTTCTACGAATGGAAAAGGCAAAGGGAAACGTGCTGATAAAGATTGTGTGAAGAAGAAAGCAAAAATGATACGGGTTAAGCCAAAATGCGGCGTTTGTGTTGATAAAGTGGAATCCAACGGTATGGATGAGGGATTGGAACACAAAAGTGGAATTTCTGATAAGAAAATAGTAGTAGAAACGAACGTGGTTATTGAAGGAGTCAAATTTGTGATACAAAGCTTCGAATTGAAAGAAGAAGAGCTGATTATGTCTATAGAGGATTTGATGAAAACCAAAGAGCAAGCCAAATGCCAAATTGATGAAGAGAGGTGTGGGATTGTGTCGAATCGCAGGCAAGATGGGCAGAGAAATGATTTGGACGGTGCTGCATTGGATGATGCAGAGGGGTTGGTGAAAGTGGATGATTCTCAGATGAAACGCCGTGCAGAAATGGACATCAACTGCGAACAAGTAAATTGCAGGCAAAATGGGAAGAATTGTGATGGCGAAGTTTGCAGCAAAGATGATGCTGTACTGGCCGATGCAGAAATGGTGAAAGTGGATGATTCTCGGATGCAACGCCGTGCAGAAATGGACATCAACCGCTCACCAGTAGTTTGTAGCAGTGATCATGTGAATTCTGTTGTGAGGAAACCAGAATGTGATCGTGGTGCAATTTTGCTGCAAAAAGGTGATTCTTTGGATGGATTTGAGATGCTGCCAAAAGAGCTTGGAGGATGGAGAGAATTGGACATCGATGCGGTGGGGTTTAGTTGCCAAGAAGTGGATTGTACAGTTGATGGCGATTCTGGCAAAGGTGAAGGTGGGCAGCAGAAATTGGATTTTGTTGAGGAGAAACCGAATAGCAATATGCACGAATTGGGGAATGAGCAGAGCTGGACAAAAGTTGATTACGGGTTGGATAATCGAGTTGCGCATTGGTGGAAAGGTGGTTTCGTGAATTACTTTGAAGGAATAGCAGAAAACGATGAAGAATTGACGAACGTGGGTACGTATATGATGACGCACGAAAGCGATATCGTGCAAAATGAGTTTGAAATCGATAAAATCAGAAAAAAGCGACAAAGTTCTATAAATTCCATCGGGAAAATCAAGAAAAGGCGGTTGTTTTCCATAAAAGACATCATGAGGAATCGAGAAGCGATAATACGAAGGCAGAAAATATGGAGTAGAGCGAGAAAATCTCTCGGAAAAGTCGAGAAAAACGAAGGAAAACCCGTGGAAAGCGGCGCGTCGATATTTTCCCGGTGGTCGAAATTTAAACCTTCGCTTTTGGATTTCGAGAGGTTGAAAACTTTGCACGAGTAGAATCGTGAAAAACTGCTGGAAAAGTGCTTGTTTTGCGAGAGTTTTCGAATTTTCCAATTTATGGAATCGATTTTCCCAGCGTTGTCGTCGTTTAGCGAGTCCCTGGACATAATCATAAGAAATAAATGTGTGATTTTTAAAGATTACAACTTGAGAATTGTGTTCTTGTTAATTGTGTACTTTCCCAACACCCTGCACATTACAGTAATACTAGAATAGCTGGCAGAGATATGCAAAAAATGCAATAATTTTCTCGAATAAAATCGTGGAAAACGGCGGAAAAGTGCATTTTCTCCGAATTTTCGGATTTTCCAGTTTATGGATTAAATTGTCCTAGAATTTTAATAATTTAGCACGTCCTTGGACGAATTGCGGGAATAAATGTGCGATTTTAACGATTGTAACTTGTAAATTGCGTTCTTCTGGATGTGTTCTTGTAAATAGTACACAATTTTGTACACCCCTAAAAATTATCTCATTAGGGATTATTATGTGGGGACATCGTCATCGATATTATCGAAAAACGCTGCAAATTCATTCACTGGGGTTCATTATTCAATTGGCTTGTGTTCATAATTTGAATCTTCTACTAAGCTTTGGAGTGTGCGTGTTTCACACGATAGAGCGATTATTGAATTTCAGGAGATATGCATAGAGCACGTAAATCTGTTCTCAACCAAAATACCTATTTGGATTGATCAGTTGATCATATTTGTGTGCCTCCTGAAATTCAATAATCGCTCTATCCTGTGAAACACGCAGACTCCAAAGCTTAGTAGAAATTCAAATCATGAACGCAAGCCGATTGAATAATAAACCCCAGTGAAAGAATTTGCAGCGTTTTTTTATTGAACCTCTATACCCCCCACAATAAAAACATCTATAATTTATCAAGTCCTTTGGCACTCGTATTGCGTTAAAACTTCCCCAAATCCAAATTTAAACGATGTAGCCAAAGGTAGACAGATGTAGAGGAGGCACACAAATATCATCAACCAAATAGGTGTTTTGGATGAGAACCGATTTACGTGGTCTATGCATATCTCCTGAAATTCGATAATCGCTCTATCACCTGTAAAACAGGCACACTCCAAAGCTTAGTAGAAATTCAAATCATGAACGCAAGCCAATTGATTAATAAACCCCAGTGAAAGAATTTGCAGCGTTTTTTCAAAACGTCCTTGAATGCAAAGGCTCATATGTCAAACGTCCTGACCCGGATCCGGACAGCTGTTGCCCCATATGATTTACAAGTGTCCTAGCAACCGGTTTACATCGAAGCTCCATTATCAGGGATTCTGATAAGATCATCCTACTTGATTTCCCAAGATTTGAGAAGATAATATTATTGATACTTTTATATATTTTGTGGCTCAATCAAATAAGGATCGACCAGTGACAGTGTTGAAGATAGAAGTTTGTTTTGCAGTGTGCAATTTCACTGGTTAGCTGTCGGAATATTTCAATATGCACTACAGTGAAGTAAGTTTGAACCCAAATTCTGCAACACACTGTAGCGCTATGCTTACATTAACTTAAGCCTCTATTGCAAACATTTGAATCAAAAATTCTTTCATTCGAGGGGCTTTTATCCACTCGGAGCTTTCTCTGCAAAAGGAAGTTAAGACACGAAGCAAATTTTTCCGGGTTTCCAAATTTTCCTAATTGTATGTATGCAGCAACGTCGATTATGACCATAAACTTTTGTAAATATGTCTCGCTTTACGACGCGGCCATTTTTATTTTGGATGTAAAACAATGGATAAAAACTATTTTGAAAAAAAAAAAACCAGGATAAGGGGAAAGCACCAGTAGTGGACATGTTAAGAAAATCTTGTGTGATTGTGTTACCTCATACATTTTTAGCTCTCAAATTTTGTTTTGCGTGTCTACACGTTCTTCAGACATTTTTAGTTGAGTTTAATCAAAGGAAACACCAATTTTATGAATGTTTGAAGAAATATAGTCAAATTTTGTGGAATAACAGAAAACACCAGTAGTGGACAGCTATAATTTTCTAGTGTTGATGTAGTGACACTTCATGACAAGTTGTAGATATCAACAAGACGACGTAAAATCTCGTTTAAAATCGTGTATATATCTAATCGGTAGTAAAACAAAAAGAATTCCATTCAACTGGAACAATGAAGTGAGCACCAGTAGAGAACAATTCATGTATAAGTTGAAGATAGCTCGTGGGCTAGTAGTGGACATCTCTTGCACTAGTAGAGGACACCCCTCTGGTCCGCAACACTATATTCATTTGAAAATCGTACCGAGAGCTTGTTCCAATACAAATGAACAAGTAGAAAATTAAGAAAATATCCTTTCGTGAAAACGGAAGTTTCACCAGTCGTGAACAGAGATGTCCACTACTGGAGCATCCGTCATTTTTGTTGTACTAGAAGTGGACATGCTTTAAAAGCCCACTTTATCAATATTAACGGAGTTAGGCGACTGGAAAATCGTCAATTTAGTTACTGAAGTATATCGTGGGGTTCCGGGTAAAAGTGACCAAGTAACATTTTTTTCAAAATGAGCTTTCTTTGTCATTCCGGTACTAAGGAACGTTGTCTACTGTGTGTTGTTGCTAAGAACGTTATCTTCAAACTGATGTGCAAGAAATACTTGAAAATAAATTTTACCTGCCTGACCCAAAGAGTTTTACGTGACCAAATGGCATTTGAACTCAACCACAAAACACGAGATGGATTGTAAATGTACTCTCGCTGGTGCATGTAAATGTTATCAATTGCCATTTGATCACTTTTACTGTGTAAGATTTGTAAGATTGCATAGTGGGCCGGTGAAAATGACCAATTACAGTGATAGGTAATGTCATTCTCTAACAGAAATAGGTATGTCATTGTTGTTCAGATGCTTGGCAACACGATAAATTAACGAAAAAACTATTCAATCCCTCAATTTCATGTAACTATGCGACGGATTTTCGAAGAATTGAATTGACCAAATGAGTAAAGCTTGAAACTCCAGGCAGGTAAAAATGATCGAATAGAGTTTTCCGAATAAACAGCTCTTATTTAATCTGAAGTGAATTTTGAAGCACGATATGAGAGGAGGGCACTAGCTAACTACCTACAGGATAAAGAAAAATCGAAACATAGTCGGATGAGACATCACACAACCAGTGTTCGTAAGAAGAAAATAGGTGAAACTTCAGATCGCTCCCCTGTAAAATTTTGCAAATGTTACTTGGTCACTTTTACTCGGAACCCCACGATATATTCAAACCAATGGGCACAAATATTTGAATATTATATGTGAACATTGCTTAAAACATACTTTCTATTCCTTAGCATTTTGCGCAGCGTCCTGCTCAAAATCACTCCACCCACAGGCTGGTTGTTTTTAATGTCAAGTTATTATTTTCCATTTTGGCCCTAACGTTTTCTTTTGGTTCATCACGTTTGTTAGGCTATTGCTTTAATTATTCCAAAAAGATTCAAGTGCCCTGCTCAACCCGAATCCTTATTCTACAACTTTTTTTCCGAAGTGTCCACTATTGGTGTTTTCCCTTGAAAAATCAAATACATTTCATCTAGCAATTTTACATATCAATAAAGGTACACTCCAAGAGGGTAGGTTTACAGCAAAATCTAGCCCTTTATTATATAGCTCAATTAATTAGCACTGAGTTCGATTGCACTTCTATTCACGCAGCACAACTAAATCCAGTGGTTTGTTTCGCTTGAGACGTCGGATTTCACCTTCGTTGCCCAAAACGTAGAGCATCTCCGGGTTCACGTGTTTGTGGAGGCGATGTTCATGCTTCCTCGCGTATTTTGCAATAATTTCATAGACTGTCTCCATCCTCAAATCTCGATGAATATCATCGTTTCGCATGTACCAAGGGGCTCCAACTATACTTCTCAGTATTTTATTCTGAAAGGTTTGGATTTTCTTAATATTTGATTTCTTGGCACAGCCCCAGATCTGTATCCCATAGGTCCAAATAGGGCGAAGGATCTGCTTATATATAAGCAGTTTGTTGTGAAGAGAGAGATGGGAATTCCTTCCCATTAGCCAATACATCCTTCTGTACTTGATTTTAAGTTCTTCTTTCTTCTTTTCTATGTGTTTATTCCAGTTTAGTTTGGAGTCAAGTGTCAAACCCAAGTATTTAACTGCTTCAGTATGCGGTATTTTATTCGAATTGATCTCAACATCCAAGATTGGGACTTTTCGGTTAGTGAAGTTGATGTGGGCTGATTTTGATTCGTTCAGCTTCATTCTCCACATCTTGGTCCATTTACAAACCTCAGTAGTAGACGTCTGTAGTTTGCGTGTTGCAGCTTCTATATCATCTCCAACAGAGAGGATAGCCGTATCATCTGCAAAGGTGGCAACAGTTGTGCCTTCTTGTTGGGGTAAGTCCCGTGTGTACAGGAGGTAGAGTACTAAACAACACAATGAGGGAGTATAATAACAATATGCAAAGTCAAAAAATCGTATATCAAAATCCCCGAGGAGAGGACCACGTCGCTTGCCGTGGGAGACGGGGGCGAGAATTCCATCCGCCCAGCGTTACCACCCCATGAATCGTCGATATACTCGGATAAGCTGGTCTTTATATAGTGTGATTTCGGTGTAAAACCTACTTTTTGGCAAGATTTTAAACAGAGATTGAAACCGTTTTGAAATAAAATCGAATTGCGACGTATTCCGCCTTATCCCAAAGATTAAGAATTCGTTAAAACATCGAAAATTGTAAAAAGTGGATATAAGCCCGTTTAAAAAAAAGCTCCTTAATTCTTCTCTTTAGATATTGTTAAATGTTTCAAAGTCAGGTTCTTTGGGTTTGGGCATTTTGGAGAGCTCAATCGCATTATATCCACATCTGATTCTGCAGGTTATGATGCTGTTGGCTGCTTTGGCTGTCATTCCATTTGAGCTGGCTGTCAGAGCAGAAACTCCGCAGCCAACGCTCCAAACTGGTGGCCGATTTGATGGTAAGTGTTTGCCTGAATTTAGACA
>JAVIWC010000607.1:0-18412 GCA_031894815.1 Creontiades dilutus
AGAGAATGCAGTATTTTTCCCATGGCCACCTATGGCCCCTTCCCTTCTGTCGTTTGAACACTCATGCTCCACCAGACTATACGAGGCAAACTAAACTTATATAACAGTAGTTGTGTATCAAACTAAACTTATATCAGTTCTTCCCCTACTAACCTTTGAAACAGCCCAATGAATGGTGTATGTGGTTGTGAATGTTCCTGTTTAGTCCTAACTAAAACTTAATCTATCAAGCTAGAACCATTTCATAAGCACCAAAATACTGGCTTCCCGTTCACCATTAAAAATAACAGTCATTGCAGTGACACTCTACCCAACTTTGGATTTTGCAGATAATCTGCTAATAGTTACCTTTTCCCAGAAATACCTAGCTCCCAAAGAACACAGTCTGGAAGATATATCGAAAAATAAAACGAGAAGCAATCATTCTCCAAGTTTATAATCAACTTTGCATCATCGCTGGTGAAATAAGGAAGAAGCTGAATCCCTAACTAGCTGATCAGGATGGATTCCGTCATTTGAATCGTAGCTTGATGGTTCAGATTGTCTCTGGTTCAACTTTCTTGGGACCACAGGAGAGAATCTAGCTGAAGAGGAAAGATCTCCTCATTTAAAACGTCACAGAAAGTCTCCATTGAATTTCAACTTCCTACGGGCGTACAAAAGAGAATTTGTGTTACTCAGCTGTAAGCCCCTCTTAATGACCCTACTAACTGTTGGGAAGCTTGAAGAGCTTTGTTAGCTAATGATAAAGTGAAGTGAAGGGGTAGCGGACCTGAAGGGTCAATGACACTGAAAAGGGACTTGGTAAACAACTAGATCCAGTTAATATACTGCAGGGAATAGGTAGAGAAAATAAAGAACACTAAGTCACAAACGTGTGGTTTATTAACCATGAATTAAACATGCACAAAATATGGTAAATTTCAATAACACAATAGCAATAACTTCAAAATAATGGTTCTTAATAGTATAGTGCTCTTAGACGTAGTAATGACTCGTATGTGCGGTACTTCGGTGCGGGTCGGATCTGACCCAGAGGGGAGTATTTGTGAGCTCCCCCCCTCCCTACTTTTTCAAACCTCTTGGGGACTCAGGTACCCTACTAGACAGTCTTAATGAAGGTGTTACCGGAAGCACATCGCCGTGGTAAGTGAACTTTGCTTTTTATCGTCAGTTTACGTGTGAGGCCTCCTATTATGGGTCGGATCCGACCCAACCAAAGTAGTGATGTACCAGTTGAAGGTCGTACCCGACCCGACTGAAGTAGTGCTGTACAATTTTTTACTGATCTTATTTCTATTTTTTCCCGCTGATTTCGACAGAAAATGACCTCTAGAAAAATCTACCGAGGAAGTGAGGAAGTTCTGTCCGAGCTTTTGCGTCAGGAGGCAGACTCAGAAGGCGAAGACAGCCCGGACTTTGATGAATGTGTTTCAGAACCTGACGATGAAGTTCTACCTCACACTGACGTGGTTGATGACGTTTTTGATTGTCCTGACGATGAAGAAGACCATGAACAACACGAAATTCACAGCGATCATGAAGGTATTCCAGATGATAGAGATTTTGAGTTAGGTAAGGACGAAGAAACCTTGTGGACTAATAAGTCATTGTCTTCAAAATTCGCACGAACGCCGTCTTCCAATTTAGTTAGTCACTTACCTGGACCTAGAGGTGAGGCACGCGGGATAACGGACCCTGATAAATTGTTTTCACTTTTTGTTACTGATGAAATGATTGAAGATATTGTTCGCTATACCAACTTCGAAATAGAGAACTCCGCACTCAAATATGATGCAAAAGTTTCGTTTATACGTCCAACTGACATGAAAGAGATCAAAGCACTCATTGGTTTGCTCTACATGAGTGGGGCTTTGAAAAATTACGGTTTATCTCTGGATAACATGTTTTCTGAAATATATGGGCCATCAATCTTCAGGTGTACTATGCAAAAGCATAGGTTTGCATTCCTTCTACAGAATTTGAGATTTGACGATAAAACCACAAGAGAGTCAAGAAGGGCTAATGATAAATTTGCTGCTTTTAGGCAGATGTGGGACACTTTTATTAGCCACTGCTTGAAGTATTATAGCCCTTCGGAATACTTGACAGTGGATGAGACACTTCTCAGTTTCCGTGGGCGATGTCCTTTCAAGATGTTTATACCATCTAAGCCGGACAAATACGGTCTAAAAATAGTTTCAATGTGTGATAGTAGGACATTTTATTATATCTCAGGCATACCTTATGTTGGCAAAGAAAAACAAAAAAAGAAGGGTGATTTATCCTTTCCTACTCAGTATGTGCTCAGGCTTATTGAGTCCGTTGCAGGTAGCAATAGAAATGTTACCTGCGACAATTGGTTCACTTCACACGAGTTGGCGGAGGAACTATCGAAAAAAAAACTTACTGTGGTGGGTACAGTTCGTAAAAATAAGCGTGAGACTCCACCTTCATTGCTAGAAAAAGCTCCTGTTGGGTCATCACAATTTATGTATCAAGACAACAAAATGATGGTATCGTTTAACCCTAAAAAGAATAAAAAGGTTCTCTTGATGTCGTCAATGCACAAAACTGGGATTATTGGTGAGTCAGGAAAACCAGAAATTATAGAGTTCTACAACCTTACCAAAGGTGGTGTAGATGTTCTGGACAAACTGGCCAAAGATAAGACCACCAAGAGGAACACCAGAAGATGGCCACTGAGGTACTTCTTCGGGATGCTGGATATCGTGGGTGTGAACAGTTTTGTTTTGTTCAAATGGAATTCTGGTAAAGACACGTTTCCTAATAATGAGAGGTCTTCTTTCCTACAAAATCTTGCTTGGGCATTAGTAAAACCATTCATGGAAACACGACTGAATAACCCTCGAATTTCGAAGCCACTTCGTTGGACCATTGCAAACGCCTTGGGAAAAAAAGGAGAGCTGCAGTCCCAACAAAAAGCAGTCTTGGAAAATCAGAACTCACAAAAAAAACGAAAACGATGTCACCTGTGTACCAATGATAGGAAAGGAAACCACTATTGTGTCAAGTGCAATTTATGTGTATGTGGTGAGCACAAAGCAGTTCTATGTTCAAAATGTGCTGAAGAAATTGATGGCGGCGAAGGAAGCGATGAGTGATTTTCGTACCTAATCCTGCCAAATAAATGAATAAGATTATGTTTACAACAAAGTAGTAGTTGTAGTTACCTACCTGCTGAAGCGAAATATACATTGAAAATTTTTACTTGTCTAATTTGTACTTACGTTTATAAGAGTTTATTGAGAGTTATCGGTTTTTGGAGTTTTATAGATTACGATTTCATTTTTATTTTGGGTATTTCATAGTTTATGTTTCGAAGTAGGTATATTATGACCTGTTACGTTGAAGTTTTCGTTATATACTCATTATATATTTCTATTCTCGTTATATAATTCAAGTCATTTACACTTGTCAACATTTATCTGTGTAATACATCCTACTTACGGGTATACGAAAGAAAAAGGCTGATTTTTTAAATAATTATGATGATAATAAAATGGTTAATAATTAGTGGAACATAGTTATTTTCAATATTCCCGGCTACCATATGAAAGAACTGACCAAAAAGACAGGCGGGTCGGATCCGACCCAACCGAAGCTTCTATTCCGGCCAGGACCACCGAAGTACCTTGATGAAAAAACGCGAAAATAACCATGAAGGAAGCGTTTTATCGAAAAAAGGACTTCAGATTCGTGTTCAGCACCCCGAAAAACCCCTTAGAGAGTAGGTTTGAAAGCGATTAAACAGAGTTTATTTTTGAGCAATTTTGATGAAAAAACGCGAAAATAACCATGAAGGAAGCGTTTTATCGAAAAAAGGACTTCAGATTCGTGTTCAGCACCCCGAAAAACCCCTTAGAGAGTAGGTTTGAAAGCGATTAAACAGAGTTTATTTTTGAGCAATTTTGATGAAAAAACGCGAAAATAACCATGAAGGAAGCGTTTTATCGAAAAAGGACTTCAGATTCGTGTTCAGCACCCCGAAAAACCCCTTAGAGAGTAGGTTTGAAAGCGATTAAACAGAGTTTATTTTTGAGCAATTTTGATGAAAAAACGCGAAAATAACCATGAAGGAAGCGTTTTATCGAAAAAGGACTTCAGATTCGTGTTCAGCACCCCGAAAAACCCCTTAGAGAGTAGGTTTGAAAGCGATTAAACAGAGTTTATTTTTGAGCAATTTTGATGAAAAAACGCGAAAATAACCATGAAGGAAGCGTTTTATCGAAAAAAGGACTTCAGATTCGTGTTCAGCACCCCGAAAAACCCCTTAGAGAGTAGGTTTGAAAGCGATTAAACAGAGTTTATTTTTGAGCAATTTTGATGAAAAAACGCGAAAATAACCATGAAGGAAGCGTTTTATCGAAAAAGGACTTCAGATTCGTGTTCAGCACCCCGAAAAACCCCTTAGAGAGTAGGTTTGAAAGCGATTAAACAGAGTTTATTTTTGAGCAATTTTGATGAAAAAACGCAGAAAATAACCATGAAGGAAGCGTTTTATCGAAAAAAGGACTTCAGATTCGTGTTCAGCACCCCGAAAAACCCCTTAGAGAGTAGGTTTGAAAGCGATTAAACAGAGTTTATTTTTGAGCAATTTTGATGAAAAAACGCGAAAATAACCATGAAGGAAGCGTTTTATCGAAAAAAGGACTTCAGATTCGTGTTCAGTAGGTTTGCACCAATTTTGATGAAAAAACCGAAAAACCCCTTAGAGAGTAGGTTTGAAAGCGATTAAACAGAGTTTATTTTTGAGCAATTTTGATGAAAAAACGCGAAAATAACCATGAAGGAAGCGTTTTATCGAAAAAGGACTTCAGATTCGTGTTCAGCACCCCGAAAAACCCCTTAGAGAGTAGGTTTGAAAGCGATTAAACAGAGTTTATTTTTGAGCAATTTTGATGAAAAAACGCGAAAATAACCATGAAGGAAGCGTTTTATCGAAAAAGGACTTCAGATTCGTGTTCAGCACCCCGAAAAACCCCTTAGAGAGTAGGTTTGAAAGCGATTAAACAGAGTTTATTTTTGAGCAATTTTGATGAAAAAACGCGAAAATAACCATGAAGGAAGCGTTTTATCGAAAAAGGACTTCAGATTCGTGTTCAGCACCCCGAAAAACCCCTTAGAGAGTAGGTTTGAAAGCGATTAAACAGAGTTTATTTTTGAGCAATTTTGATGAAAAAACGCGAAAATAACCATGAAGGAAGCGTTTTATCGAAAAAAGGACTTCAGATTCGTGTTCAGCACCCCGAAAAACCCCTTAGAGAGTAGGTTTGAAAGCGATTAAACAGAGTTTATTTTTGAGCAATTTTGATGAAAAAACGCGAAAATAACCATGAAGGAAGCGTTTTATCGAAAAAAGGACTTCAGATTCGTGTTCAGCACCCCGAAAAACCCCTTAGAGAGTAGGTTTGAAAGCGATTAAACAGAGTTTATTTTTGAGCAATTTTGATGAAAAAAACGCGAAAATAACCATGAAGGAAGCGTTTTATCGAAAAAAGGACTTCAGATTCGTGTTCAGCACCCCGAAAAACCCCTTAGAGAGTAGGTTTGAAAGCGATTAAACAGAGTTTATTTTTGAGCAATTTTGATGAAAAAACGCGAAAATAACCATGAAGGAAGCGTTTTATCGAAAAAAGGACTTCAGATTCGTGTTCAGCACCCCGAAAAACCCCTTAGAGAGTAGGTTTGAAAGCGATTAAACAGAGTTTATTTTTGAGCAATTTTGATGAAAAAACGCGAAAATAACCATGAAGGAAGCGTTTTATCGAAAAAAGGACTTCAGATTCGTGTTCAGCACCCCGAAAAACCCCTTAGAGAGTAGGTTTGAAAGCGATTAAACAGAGTTTATTTTTGAGCAATTTTGATGAAAAAACGCGAAAATAACCATGAAGGAAGCGTTTTATCGAAAAAAGGACTTCAGATTCGTGTTCAGCACCCCGAAAAACCCCTTAGAGAGTAGGTTTGAAAGCGATTAAACAGAGTTTATTTTTGAGCAATTTTGATGAAAAAACGCGAAAATAACCATGAAGGAAGCGTTTTATCGAAAAAAGGACTTCAGATTCGTGTTCAGCACCCCGAAAAACCCCTTAGAGAGTAGGTTTGAAAGCGATTAAACAGAGTTTATTTTTGAGCAATTTTCATGAAAAAACGCGAAAATAACCATGAAGGAAGCGTTTTATCGAAAAAAGGACTTCAGATTCGTGTTCAGCACCCCGAAAAACCCCTTAGAGAGTAGGTTTGAAAGCGATTAAACAGAGTTTATTTTTGAGCAATTTTGATGAAAAAACGCGAAAATAACCATGAAGGAAGCGTTTTATCGAAAAAAGGACTTCAGATTCGTGTTCAGCACCCCGAAAAACCCCTTAGAGAGTAGGTTTGAAAGCGATTAAACAGAGTTTATTTTTGAGCAATTTTGATGAAAAAACGCGAAAATAACCATGAAGGAAGCGTTTTATCGAAAAAAGGACTTCAGATTCGTGTTCAGCACCCCGAAAAACCCCTTAGAGAGTAGGTTTGAAAGCGATTAAACAGAGTTTATTTTTGAGCAATTTTGATGAAAAAACGCGAAAATAACCATGAAGGAAGCGTTTTATCGAAAAAAGGACTTCAGATTCGTGTTCAGCACCCCGAAAAACCCCTTAGAGAGTAGGTTTGAAAGCGATTAAACAGAGTTTATTTTTGAGCAATTTTGATGAAAAAACGCGAAAATAACCATGAAGGAAGCGTTTTATCGAAAAAAGGACTTCAGATTCGTGTTCAGCACCCCGAAAAACCCCTTAGAGAGTAGGTTTGAAAGGGATTAAACAGAGTTTATTTTTGAGCAATTTTGATGAAAAAACGCGAAAATAACCATGAAGGAAGCGTTTTATCGAAAAAAGGACTTCAGATTCGTGTTCAGCACCCCGAAAAACCCCTTAGAGAGTAGGTTTGAAAGCGATTAAACAGAGTTTATTTTTGAGCAATTTTGATGAAAAAACGCGAAAATAACCATGAAGGAAGCGTTTTATCGAAAAAAGGACTTCAGATTCGTGTTCAGCACCCCGAAAAACCCCTTAGAGAGTAGGTTTGAAAGCGATTAAACAGAGTTTATTTTTGAGCAATTTTGATGAAAAAACGCGAAAATAACCATGAAGGAAGCGTTTTATCGAAAAAAGGACTTCAGATTCGTGTTCAGCACCCCGACAAACCCCTTAGAGAGTAGGTTTGAAAGCGATTAAACAGAGTTTATTTTTGAGCAATTTTGATTAAAAAACGCGAAAATAACCATGAAGGAAGCGTTTTATCGAAAAAAGGACTTCAGATTCGTGTTCAGCACCCCGAAAAACCCCTTAGAGAGTAGGTTTGAAAGCGATTAAACAGAGTTTATTTTTGAGCAATTTTGATGAAAAAACGCGAAAATAACCATGAAGGAAGCGTTTTATCGAAAAAAGGACTTCAGATTCGTGTTCAGCACCCCGAAAAACCCCTTAGAGAGTAGGTTTGAAAGCGATTAAACAGAGTTTATTTTTGAGCAATTTTGATGAAAAAACGCGAAAATAACCATGAAGGAAGCGTTTTATCGAAAAAAGGACTTCAGATTCGTGTTCAGCACCCCGAAAAACCCCTTAGAGAGTAGGTTTGAAAGCGATTAAACAGAGTTTATTTTTGAGCAATTTTGATGAAAAAACGCGAAAATAACCATGAAGGAAGCGTTTTATCGAAAAAAGGACTTCAGATTCGTGTTCAGTAGGTTTGAAAGGGATTAAACAGAGTTTATTTTTGAGCAATTTTGATGAAAAAACGCGAAAATAACCATGAAAAGCGTTTTATCCCTTAGAGAGTAGGTTTGAAAGCGATTAAACAGAGTTTATTTTTGAGCAATTTTGATGAAAAAACGCGAAAATAACCATGAAGGAAGCGTTTTATCGAAAAAAGGACTTCAGATTCGTGTTCAGCACCCCGAAAAACCCCTTAGAGAGTAGGTTTGAAAGCGATTAAACAGAGTTTATTTTTGAGCAATTTTGATGAAAAAACGCGAAAATAACCATGAAGGAAGCGTTTTATCGAAAAAAGGACTTCAGATTCGTGTTCAGCACCCCGAAAAACCCCTTAGAGAGTAGGTTTGAAAGCGATTAAACAGAGTTTATTTTTGAGCAATTTTGATGAAAAAACGCGAAAATAACCATGAAGGAAGCGTTTTATCGAAAAAAGGACTTCAGATTCGTGTTCAGCACCCCGAAAGCGGTACTTCGGTGCGGGTCGGATCTGACCCAGAGGGGAGTATTTGTGAGCTCCCCCCCTCCCTACTTTTTCAAACCTCTTGGGGACTCAGGTACCCTACTAGGCAATCTTAATGAAGGTGTTACCGGAAGCGCATCGCCGTGGTAAGTGAACTTTGCTTTTTATCGTCAGTTTACGTGTGAGGCCTCCTATTATGGGTCGGATCCGACCCAACCAAAGTAGTGATGTACCAGTTGAAGGTCGTACCCGACCCGACTGAAGTAGTGCTGTACAATTTTTTACTGATCTTATTTCTATTTTTTCCCGCTGATTTCGACAGAAAATGACCTCTAGAAAAATCTACCGAGGAAGTGAGGAAGTTCTGTCCGAGCTTTTGCGTCAGGAGGCAGACTCAGAAGGCGAAGACAGCCCGGACTTTGATGAATGTGTTTCAGAACCTGACGATGAAGTTCTACCTCACACTGACGTGGTTGATGACGTTTTTGATTGTCCTGACGATGAAGAAGACCATGAACAACACGAAATTCACAGCGATCATGAAGGTATTCCAGATGATAGAGATTTTGAGTTAGGTAAGGACGAAGAAACCTTGTGGACTAATAAGTCATTGTCTTCAAAATTCGCACGAACGCCGTCTTCCAATTTAGTTAGTCACTTACCTGGACCTAGAGGTGAGGCACGCGGGATAACGGACCCTGATAAATTGTTTTCACTTTTTGTTACTGATGAAATGATTGAAGATATTGTTCGCTTTACCAACTTCGAAATAGAGAACTCCGCACTCAAATATGATGCAAAAGTTTCGTTTATACGTCCAACTGACATGAAAGAGATCAAAGCACTCATTGGTTTGCTCTACATGAGTGGGGCTTTGAAAAATTATGGCTTATCTCTGGATAACATGTTTTCTGAAATATATGGGCCATCAATCTTCAGGTGTACTATGCAAAAGCATAGGTTTGCATTCCTTCTACAGAATTTGAGATTTGACGATAAAACCACAAGAGAGTCAAGAAGGGCTAATGATAAATTTGCTGCTTTTAGGCAGATGTGGGACACTTTTATTAGCCACTGCTTGAAGTATTATAGCCCTTCGGAATACTTGACAGTGGATGAGACACTTCTCAGTTTCCGTGGGCGATGTCCTTTCAAGATGTTTATACCATCTAAGCCGGACAAATACGGTCTAAAAATAGTTTCAATGTGTGATAGTAGGACATTTTATTATATCTCAGGCATACCTTATGTTGGCAAAGAAAAACAAAAAAAGAAGGGTGATTTATCCTTTCCTACTCAGTATGTGCTCAGGCTTATTGAGTCCGTTGCAGGTAGCAATAGAAATGTTACCTGTGACAATTGGTTCACTTCACACGAATTGGCGGAGGAACTATCGAAAAAAAACTTACTGTGGTGGGTACAGTTCGTAAAAATAAGCGTGAGACTCCACCTTCATTGCTAGAAAAAGCTCCTGTTGGGTCATCACAATTTATGTATCAAGACAACAAAATGATGGTATCGTTTAACCCTAAAAAGAATAAAAGGTTCTCTTGATGTCGTCAATGCACAAAACTGGGATTATTGGTGAGTCAGGAAAACCAGAAATTATAGAGTTCTACAACCTTACCAAAGGTGGTGTAGATGTTCTGGACAAACTGGCCAAAGATAAGACCACCAAGAGGAACACCAGAAGATGGCCACTGAGGTACTTCTTCGGGATGCTGGATATCGTGGGTGTAAACTGTTTTGTTTTGTTCAAATGGAATTCTGATAAAGACACGTTTCCTAATAATGAGAGGTCTTCTTTCTACAAAATCTTGCTTGGGCATTAGTAAAACCATTCATGGAAACACGACTGAATAACCCTCGAATTTCGAAGCCACTTCGTTGGACCATTGCAAACGCCTTGGGAAAAAAAGGAGAGCTGCAGTCCCAACAAGAAGCAGTCTTGGAAAATCAGAACTCACAAAAAAAACGAAAACGATGTCACCTGTGTACCAATGATAGGAAAGGAAACCACTATTGTGTTAAGTGCAATTTATGTGTATGTGGTGAGCACAAAGCAGTTCTATGTTCAAAATGTGCTGAAGAAATTGATGGCGGCGAAGGAAGCGATGAGTGATTTTCGTACCTAATCCTGCCAAATAAATGAATAAGATTATGCTTACAACAAAGTAGTAGTTGTAGTTACCTACTTGCTGAAGCGAAATATACATTGAAAATTTTTACTTGTCTAATTTGTTCTTACGTTTATAAAAGTTTATTGAGAGTTATCGGTTTTTGGAGTTTTATAGATTACGATTTCATTTTTATTTTGGGTATTTCATAGTTTATGTTTAAAAATAGGTATATTATGACCTGTTACGTTGAAGTTTTCGTTATATACTCATTATATATTTCTATTCTCGTTATATAAATCAAGTCATTTACACTTGTCAACATTTATCTGTGTAATACATCCATACGGGTATACGAAAGAAAAAGGCTGATTTTTTAAATAATTATGACGATAATAAAATGGTTAATAATTAGTGGAACATAGTTATTTTCAATATTCCCGGCTACCATATGAAAGAACTGACCAAAAAGACACCGGATCCGACCCAAGGAAGCTTTTATTGAAAAAACGAAAATAACCATGAAGGAAGCGTTTTATCGAAAAAAGGACTTCAGATTCGTGTTCAGCACCCCGAAAAACCCCTTAGAGAGTAGGTTTGAAAGCGATTAAACGAAGTTTATTTTTGAGCAATTTTGATGAAAAAACGCGAAAATAACCATGAAGGAAGCGTTTTATCGAAAAAAGGACTTCAGATTCGTGTTCAGCACCCCGAAAAACCCCTTAGAGAGTAGGTTTGAAAGCGATTAAACAGAGTTTATTTTTGAGCAATTTGATGAAAAACGCGAAAATAACCATGAAGGAAGCGTTTTATCGAAAAAAGGACTTCAGATTCGTGTTCAACACCCCGAAAAACCCCTTAGAGAGTAGGTTTGAAAGCGATTAAACAGAGTTTATTTTTGAGCAATTTTGATGAAAAAACGCGAAAATAACCATGAAGGAAGCGTTTTATCGAAAAAGGACTTCAGATTCGTGTTCAGCACCCCGAAAAACCCCTTAGAGAGTAGGTTTGAAAGCGATTAAACAGAGTTTATTTTTGAGCAATTTTGATGAAAAAACGCGAAAATAACCATGAAGGAAGCGTTTTATCGAAAAAGGACTTCAGATTCGTGTTCAGCACCCCGAAAAACCCCTTAGAGAGTAGGTTTGAAAGCGATTAAACAGAGTTTATTTTTGAGCAATTTTGATGAAAAAACGCGAAAATAACCATGAAGGAAGCGTTTTATCGAAAAAAGGACTTCAGATTCGTGTTCAGCACCCCGAAAAACCCCTTAGAGTGTAGGTTTGAAAGCGATTAAACAAGTTTATTTTTGAGCAATTTTGATGAAAAAACGCGAAAATAACCATGAAGGAAGCGTTTTATCGAAAAAGGACTTCAGATTCGTGTTCAGCACCCCGAAAAACCCCTTAGAGTAGGTTTGAAAGCGATTAAACAGAGTTTATTTTTGAGCAATTTTGATGAAAAAACGCGAAAATAACCATGAAGGAAGCGTTTTATCGAAAAAGGACTTCAGATTCGTGTTCAGCACCCCGAAAAACCCCTTAGAGTAGGTTTGAAAGCGATTAAACAGAGTTTATTTTTGAGCAATTTTGATGAAAAAACGCGAAAATAACCATGAAGGAAGCGTTTTATCGAAAAAAGGACTTCAGATTCGTGTTCAGCACGAAAAACCCCTTAGAGAGTAGGTTTGAAAGCGATTAAACAGAGTTTATTTTTGAGCAAATTTTGATGAAAAAACGCGAAAATAACCATGAAGGAAGCGTTTTATCGAAAAAAGGACTTCAGATTCGTGTTCAGCACCCCGAAAAACCCCTTAGAGAGTAGGTTTGAAAGCGATTAAACAGAGTTTATTTTTTGAGCAATTTTGATGAAAAAACGCGAAAATAACCATGAGAAGCGTTTTATCGAAAAAGGACTTCAGATTCGTGTTCAGCACCCCGAAAAACCCCTTAGAGAGTAGGTTTGAAAGCGATTAAACAGAGTTTATTTTTGAGCAATTTTGATGAAAAAACGCGAAAATAACCATGAAGGAAGCGTTTTATCGAAAAAGGACTTCAGATTCGTGTTCAGCACCCCGAAAAACCCCTTAGAGAGTAGGTTTGAAAGCGATTAAACAGAGTTTATTTTTGAGCAATTTTGATGAAAAAACGCGAAAATAACCATGAAGGAAGCGTTTTATCGAAAAAAGGACTTCAGATTCGTGTTCAGCACCCCGAAAAAAACCCCTTAGAGAGTAGGTTTGAAAGCGATTAAACAGAGTTTATTTTTGAGCAATTTTGATGAAAAAACGCGAAAATAACCATGAAGGAAGCGTTTTATCGAAAAAAGACTTCAGATTCGTGTTCAGCACCCCGAAAAACCCCTTAGAGTAGGTTTGAAAGCGATTAAACAGAGTTTATTTTTGAGCAATTTTGATGAAAAAACGCGAAAATAACCATGAAGGAAGCGTTTTATCGAAAAAAGGACTTCAGATTCGTGTTCAGCACCCCGAAAAACCCCTTAGAGAGTAGGTTTGAAAGCGATTAAACAGAGTTTATTTTTGAGCAATTTTGATGAAAAAACGCGAAAATAACCATGAAGGAAGCGTTTTATCGAAAAAAAGGACTTCAGATTCGTGTTCAGCACCCCGAAAAACCCCTTAGAGAGTAGGTTTGAAAGCGATTAAACAGAGTTTATTTTTGAGCAATTTTGATGAAAAAACGCGAAAATAACCATGAAGGAAGCGTTTTATCGAAAAAAGGACTTCAGATTCGTGTTCAGCACCCCGAAAAACCCCTTAGAGTAGGTTTGAAAGCGATTAAACAGAGTTTATTTTTGAGCAATTTTGATGAAAAAACGCGAAAATAACCATGAAGGAAGCGTTTTATCGAAAAAAGGACTTCAGATTCGTGTTCAGCACCCCGAAAAACCCCTTAGAGAGTAGGTTTGAAAGCGATTAAACAGAGTTAATTTTTGAGCAATTTTGATGAAAAAACGCGAAAATAACCATGAAGGAAGCGTTTTATCGAAAAACGGACTTCAGATCCGTGTTCAGCACCCCGAAAAACCCCTTAGAGAGTAGGTTTTGAAAGCGATTAAACAGAGTTTATTTTTGAGCAATTTTGATGAAAAAACGCGAAAATAACCATGAAGGAAGCGTTTTATCGAAAAAAGGACTTCAGATTCGTGTTCAGCACCCCGAAAAACCCCTTAGAGTGTAGGTTTGAAAGCGATTAAACAGAGTTTATTTTTGAGCAATTTTGATGAAAAAACGCGAAAATAACCATGAAGGAAGCGTTTTATCGAAAAAAGGACTTCAGATTCGTGTTCAGCACCCCGAAAAACCCCTTAGAGAGTAGGTTTGAAAGCGATTAAACAGAGTTTATTTTTGAGCAATTTTGATGAAAAAACGCGAAAATAACCATGAAGGAAGCGTTTTATCGAAAAAGGACTTCAGATTCGTGTTCAGCACCCCGAAAAACCCCTTAGAGAGTAGGTTTGAAAGCGATTAAACAGAGTTAATTTTTGAGCAATTTTGATGAAAAAACGCGAAAATAACCATGAAGGAAGCGTTTTATCGAAAAAAGGACTTCAGATTCGTGTTCAGCACCCCGAAAAACCCCTTAGAGTAGGTTTGAAAGCGATTAAACAGAGTTTATTTTTGAGCAATTTTGATGAAAAAACGCGAAAATAACCATGAAGGAAGCGTTTTATCGAAAAAAGGACTTCAGATTCGTGTTCAGCACCCCGAAAAACCCCTTAGAGAGTAGGTTTGAAAGCGATTAAACAGAGTTAATTTTTGAGCAATTTTGATGAAAAAACGCGAAAATAACCATGAAGGAAGCGTTTTATCGAAAAAAGGACTTCAGATTCGTGTTCAGCACCCCGAAAAACCCCTTAGAGAGTAGGTTTGAAAGCGATTAAACAGAGTTTATTTTTGAGCAATTTTGATGAAAAAACGCGAAAATAACCATGAAGGAAGCGTTTTATCGAAAAAGGACTTCAGATTCGTGTTCAGCACCCCGAAAAACCCCTTAGAGAGTAGGTTTGATGAAAAAAGCGATATAAACTTCAGAGTTAATTTTTGAGCAATTTTGATGAAAAAACGCGAAAATAACCATGAAGGAAGCGTTTTATCGAAAAAAGGACTTCAGATTCGTGTTCAGCACCCCGAAAAACCCCTTAGAGAGTAGGTTTGAAAGCGATTAAACAGAGTTTATTTTTGAGCAATTTTGATGAAAAAACGCGAAAATAACCATGAATGAGCAATTTTGATTAAAAAACGCGAAAATAACCATGAAGGAAGCGTTTTATCGAAAAAGGACTTCAGATTCGTGTTCAGCACCCCGAAAAACCCCTTAGAGAGTAGGTTTGAAAGCGATTAAACAGAGTTTATTTTTGAGCAATTTTGATGAAAAAACGCGAAAATAACCATGAAGGAAGCGTTTTATCGAAAAAGGACTTCAGATTCGTGTTCAGCACCCCGAAAAACCCCTTAGAGAGTAGGTTTGAAAGCGATTAAACAGAGTTTATTTTTGAGCAATTTTGATGAAAAAACGCGAAAATAACCATGAAGGAAGCGTTTTATCGAAAAAAGGACTTCAGATTCGTGTTCAGCACCCCGAAAAACCCCTTAGAGAGTAGGTTTGAAAGCGATTAAACAGAGTTTATTTTTGAGCAATTTTGATGAAAAAACGCGAAAATAACCATGAAGGAAGCGTTTTATCGAAAAAAGGACTTCAGATTCGTGTTCAGCACCCCGAAAAACCCCTTAGAGAGTAGGTTTGAAAGCGATTAAACAGAGTTAATTTTTGAGCAATTTTGATGAAAAAACGCGAAAATAACCATGAAGGAAGCGTTTTATCGAAAAAAGGACTTCAGATTCGTGTTCAGCACCCCGAAAAACCCCTTAGAGAGTAGGTTTGAAAGCGATTAAACAGAGTTTATTTTTGAGCAATTTTGATGAAAAAACGCGAAAATAACCATGAAGGAAGCGTTTTATCGAAAAAAGGACTTCAGATTCGTGTTCAGCACCCCGAAAAACCCCTTAGAGAGTAGGTTTGAAAGCGATTAAACAGAGTTTATTTTTGAGCAATTTTGATGAAAAAACGCGAAAATAACCATGAAGGAAGCGTTTTATCGAAAAACGGACTTCGGATTCGTGTTCAGCACCCCGAAAAACCCCTTAGAGAGTAGGTTTGAAAGCGATTAAACAGAGTTAATTTTTGAGCAATTTTGATGAAAAAACGCGAAAATAACCATGAAGGAAGCGTTTTATCGAAAAAAGGACTTCAGATTCGTGTTCAGCACCCCGAAAAACCCCTTAGAGAGTAGGTTTGAAAGCGATTAAACAGAGTTAATTTTTGAGCAATTTTGATGAAAAAACGCGAAAATAACCATGAAGGAAGCGTTTTATCGAAAAAAGGACTTCAGATTCGTGTTCAGCACCCCGAAAAACCCCTTAGAGAGTAGGTTTGAAAGCGATTAAACAGAGTTTATTTTTGAGCAATTTTGATGAAAAAACGCGAAAATAACCATGAAGGAAGCGTTTTATCGAAAAAAGGACTTCAGATTCGTGTTCAGCACCCCGAAAAACCCCTTAGAGAGTAGGTTTGAAAGCGATTAAACAGAGTTTATTTTTGAGCAATTTTGATGAAAAAACGCGAAAATAACCATGAAGGAAGCGTTTTATCGAAAAAAGGACTTCAGATTCGTGTTCAGCACCCCGAAAAACCCCTTAGAGAGTAGGTTTGAAAGCGATTAAACAGAGTTAATTTTTGAGCAATTTTGATGAAAAAACGCGAAAATAACCATGAAGGAAGCGTTTTATCGAAAAAAGGACTTCAGATTCGTGTTCAGCACCCCGAAAAACCCCTTAGAGAGTAGGTTTGAAAGCGATTAAACAGAGTTTATTTTTGAGCAATTTTGATGAAAAAACGCGAAAATAACCATGAAGGAAGCGTTTTATCGAAAAAAGGACTTCAGATTCGTGTTCAGCACCCCGAAAAACCCCTTAGAGAGTAGGTTTGAAAGCGATTAAACAGAGTTTATTTTTGAGCAATTTTGATGAAAAAACGCGAAAATAACCATGAAGGAAGCGTTTTATCGAAAAAAGGACTTCAGATTCGTGTTCAGCACCCCGAAAAACCCCTTAGAGAGTAGGTTTGAAAGCGATTAAACAGAGTTTATTTTTGAGCAATTTTGATGAAAAAACGCGAAAATAACCATGAAGGAAGCGTTTTATCGAAAAAAGGACTTCAGATTCGTGTTCAGCACCCCGAAAAACCCCTTAGAGAGTAGGTTTGAAAGCGATTAAACAGAGTTTATTTTTGAGCAATTTTGATGAAAAAACGCGAAAATAACCATGAAGGAAGCGTTTTATCGAAAAAAGGACTTCAGATTCGTGTTCAGCACCCCGAAAAACCCCTTAGAGAGTAGGTTTGAAAGCGATTAAACAGAGTTTATTTTTGAGCAATTTTGATGAAAAAACGCGAAAATAACCATGAAGGAAGCGTTTTATCGAAAAAAGGACTTCAGATTCGTGTTCAAAACCCCTTAGAGAGTAGGTTTGAAAACCCCAATTTTGATGAAAATTAGTTTTATCGAAAAAGACTTCAGGTTTGAAAGCGATTAAACAGAGTTTATTTTTGAGCAATTTTGATGTTTGAAAGCGATTAAACAGAGTTAATTTTTGAGCAATTTTGATGAAAAAAACGCGAAAATAACCATGAAGGAAGCGTTTTATCGAAAAAAGGACTTCAGATTCGTGTTCAGCACCCCGAAAAACCCCTTAGAGAGTAGGTTTGAAAGCGATTAAACAGAGTTTATTTTTGAGCAATTTTGATGAAAAACGCGAAAATAACCATGAAGGAAGCGTTTTATCGAAAAAAGGACTTCAGATTCGTGTTCAGCACCCCGAAAAACCCCTTAGAGAGTAGGTTTGAAAGCGATTAAACAGAGTTTATTTTTGAGCAATTTTGATGAAAAAACGCGAAAATAACCATGAAGGAAGCGTTTTATCGAAAAAAGGACTTCAGATTCGTGTTCAGCACCCCGAAAAACCCCTTAGAGTAGGTTTGAAAGCGATTAAACAGAGTTTATTTTTGAGCAATTTTGATGAAAAAACGCGAAAATAACCATGAAGGAAGCGTTTTATCGAAAAAAAGGCTTCAGATTCGTGTTCAGCACCCCGAAAAATCCCCTTAGAGAGTAGGTTTGAAAGCGGTTAAACAGAGTTTATTTTTGAGCAATTTTGATGAAAAAACGCGAAAATAACCATGAAGGAAGCGTTTTATCGAAAAAAGGACTTCAGATTCGTGTTCAGCACCCGAAAAACCCCTTAGAGAGTAGGTTTGAAAGCGATTAAACAGAGTTTATTTTTGAGCAATTTTGATGAAAAAACGCGAAAATAACCATGAAGGAAGCGTTTTATCGAAAAAAGGACTTCAGATTCGTGTTCAGCACCCCGAAAAACCCCTTAGAGTAGGTTTGAAAGCGATTAAACAGAGTTTATTTTTGAGCAATTTTGATGAAAAAACGCGAAAATAACCATGAAGGAAGCGTTTTATCGAAAAAGGACTTCAGATTCGTGTTCAGCACCCCGAAAAACCCCTTAGAGAGTGTTATGCTTATGAACATAAGGAATAATTAGAGACAAACTGCGGGTACTGGGGATTCAAGACGACTGTATTTTTCATCGAGTGACGTAATCAACTCACAGCCATATGTATAGACATAAGGCTGTTTCAAATTAGTAAATACAATATAATTAGTGTAGTTAGTAGAATTAGTAAATTGAATACATATTAAATTCTAATAAATATAATATACATATTTATTCTATAATACAACATGCTCTTTTTTTTTTTTTTTTAATTTTATTGTTTGTTGAATTCTGAAAATGTGAAACGTTTTGTCTTAATTAAGGTTCGACCTCTGCTGCTAACATTCTTAGTATTATCTTGAGCCTTAATCGCAATTCCTACATCGCTGTTATTATGAGGTAATGGATTAGTCTCCTGATCAGATAGATCTGTGTTTGAAGATTCCTCGGTAGGGGTTTTCGGATTATAATC
>JAVIWC010000610.1:0-20089 GCA_031894815.1 Creontiades dilutus
ATTCGGAAACGTGGATCTTCAAGGATTGATACGACGGAACGCGGGGACGTTCAAATACACCGGTAAGTACCACGTATTTCCCTAAGAATCTCTAATAATAACTGTATAGGACGAGATTAGGTAGGTGACGCATGTTTACTAGACATTGTCCCATGCAGTATCGTAACGTTTTTCAGCGCCACCCCCCCCCCCCCCCCCCCCCCCCCCCCCCCCCCCCCCCCCCCCCCCCCCAATAGTGTTTTTTTTTGGGTTTATTATTCAATAATAAACCATTGTAATCGCTCTGGAAAAAAAATTTGACCCCCTTGAAAATTTTATGGTTTACGTTTCAAAGGGTGTAGAATCCGAATCTGCAATAAAAAATTTTCCGTCCGTCCGCCGTACGCACGATATCTCCGAAACGGCTGGAGCAAAAAATCTGAAATTTTCAGGAAAAATCCATGTTGGTCCGACGACGCCCCAATTCTTGAGCCAGCTCTCTCACTTGATTTAAAGTGCCCTTTAAGGGAGGTCAAAGTTTTGTAAAATCCCTAAAAACCTCAAAATGAATCAAGGCGGCCTAAATTTGGATCTTTTTTTGAAGAACTGTCCATGAGGAATCGAATGAGACCCTCCCCAGGTCCTTAGCTCAAACCATTCCCGACGTATGGCCCGATTTATGGTGCCAACATTCGCGTCATTTTGGTTTATTATTGTTCATGTTCTGATATCAGTAACCTAGTGATGTAGTAACGTGGATACTGGAGTGAACTCCTAAAAGGCTTTGTAGCCGACACACGGGTTGATGCATTCTGATAACCATAAAAAACGCTGCAAATTCTTTCACTGGGGTTTATTATTCAATGATTTGAATTTCTACTAAGCTTTGGAGTGTGCTTACTTTACAGGTGATAGAGCGATTAATGAATTTCAGGAGATATGCATAGAGCACGTGAATCTGTTCTCACCAAAATACCTATTTGGATTGATCAGTTGATGATATTTGTGTGCCTCCTCTACATCTGTCTACCTTTGGCTACATGGTTTAAATTTGGATTTGGGGAAGTTTAACGCAAACGGCAATACGAGTGCTAAAGGACTTCGATAAATTATAGATGTTTTTTGTCGGGGGGGGGGGAGGTATTGAGGTTCAATGAAAAACGCTGCAAATTCTTTCACAGGGGTTTATTATTCAATTGGCTTGCGTTCATGATTTGAATTTCTACTAAGCTTTGGAGTGTGCGTGTTTCACAGGTGATAGAGCGATTATTGAATTTCAGGAGGCACACAAATATGATCAACTGATCAATTCAAATAGGTGTTTTGGTTGAAAACAGATTTACGTGTCCTATGCATATCTCCTGAAATTCAATAATCGCTCTATCACCTGTGAAACACGCACACTCCAAAGATTAGTAGAAATTCAAATCATGAACGCAAGCCAATTGAATAATAAACCCCAGTGAAAGAATTTGGAGCGTTTTTTACCTGAATGGTTATGTGAAAAACCAATTATCGAATGTCATTTAACTATATTTTAGGGATTTCCGTCGATTTATCGATATTTTTGGGCGATATTTTCTATTCCGATATATCAACATTAAATGTACACTATCGGATCCGATATTTTTAAGCCGTAAATCATTATATCAACCATATCCTACATCTTATTGCACAAAACTAATGTTATAATTTCCATTGAAGAATAGAGGAATTATATTAGACGAGGTAGGCAAATCGTACATAAAAAAGGTAGGGGCATCTTGGGTTCTAGCCAGAGGCCTACTGGAGAGCGCTGAATCAGAGAGTTTTCCTCACCGCTGTCCCTGACCAATATTGGTTTGATTGGTTTTTTTTTTTTCAGTATTCCTTCTTACTTCACTCACACTGATTTTACAACCCTACATAATATTATGATAAACTACATCCCTGGTCCTGGTACATAATTATTATCATGAATAAAGTTTATTTGAATTCTTGAGAGGTTGAATTCTTTACCTATGGTAGAATGAAATTCAATAATGCATTATCATTCACTGGACTTAAACGTAATTCGGATTAGTTTGAAAAAAAAATATCGATATTTTCCTTCGATATATCGACCTACTAAAACGATACTTTTCAAAAATAAACGCTGCAAATTCTTTCACTGGGGTTTATTGATCATTATATGGGGTGGAATGTTGGGTTAGTTGGGATCCGGGAAAAGTATAAATTGATATGCCAAAAGCTCGAGGTGGTATGGAAGCCAGAAGTAGAAATTGGGTCGCCGAAAGTTTAAATTGAGATGCCAAAAATATTAGAAGTGATTCGTGCCAAAGGTTCAAATTAATTTGCCAAAAACTTCAATTTGATAGTATGCCAAAAATTCAAATTGATTTTGCCAAACTAATCTGATTTCATTTTTTTTCCTAACTATATATATATGTATGTAGGTATGTAAGTACGTTGTGTGTGTGTGTGTGTGTGTGTGTGTGTGATTTTAGTCTTCCGGTAGCCAAATTGCTGCTCCGTCCTCTAGTCCTAGTCCTCGTACGTGTTTCCTAGGGCCCCTTAGCCTCATGGAGACTGATCGGTGAACCGAGAATTGAGTTTTCACTCGTGCCCACATCATCACCTGGGAGTAGGATTTCGACCACTTGTTGGCGAGGCGTAAGGAAACGTTCTTGAGGAAGGCTTCGTATTCGATATATCAATATTCTTTGCCGATATTGACATCCCTACTGTGAACTCACTACTTTGCTGGTGGATATCAGTTGACACGTTTTTCGCAGTCTTTCCAAAGGTGTCGACCTCACTCTGCCTCCTTTCGGATTCTCTGGTCGTCTCACCAGGATGGCCCCCCCTCAACCCCCCCCCCCCCGGGGGGGGGGGCTACACCCAGTCATCGCCCGGGCGTTGCAGCATCTTTGGCCGGTCGCCAGGGGACCCCGTTTCTTTCTTGACGCGGCGTCAGGGCCTCAAGTCACGTCCCCCGGGGCCTCCGTCATGAAGTTCGAACTTCCAGGACTCGGAGTTGGGAGATTTCTGTTCGTCGTCGCCACCGCTGAATACTAAAACCAGAAATAAATCGAACCAACTCGCCAACGCCGGCCTCTCCAGTCTAACTGTAACCCCCAGGATTTAAAAATCTCATCTTCATCGCTTCTACAAAGCAAATAAACACTCATTTCGTGGGGTTCCGGGTAAAAGTGACCAAGTAACATTTTTTTCAAAATGAGCTTTTTTTGTCATTCCGGTACTAAGGAACGTTGTCTACTGTGTGTTGTTGCTAAGAACGTTATCTTCAAACTGATGAGCAAGAAATACTTGAAAATAAATTTTACCTGCCTGACCCAAAGAGTTTTATGTGACGTATTCCTTCTCTCAGGCAGAGCTCATTATCTCAACAAAATTAATTTTAAATTAAAGTAGAAAGCCGTGAAATAATGTAAGTTCCCTATTATTACAAAAAATTTATGTTTTCAGGAGAATTCTATAGTTTTATTATAATCAAATGCACCGAAATCCGCGGTTTCCATATTCCTTCTCAGTGTGGTTTGTCCAGGACCAGTTAGGTGGGTATTCCTTCTCTCAGGCCGAGTTCATCATCTCACCGCCTCTGCCTCCGTTGTCGCGTCCGATTTGTTCTTGATTGATAGATTGTCGTTATTTAAAATTGAAATATTGAATATTACAGTGTACTTTCTATTGTAGAATAACGAAATTGTGCCACCGCGAGTGACAGTAAGTTCTTTCCGATCATTTCCGTAACAGGCGAACTAATCGTGGACCCGGTAGACGCCTCATAATCAGCGACAGAGATTCAGGTGAGTAATTATTGCTTATTTTACTGGATGTTCTGCATATTCTACTGATGTGGTCTCTAATTAGGTGCTTTTCAACAGAGATACGACGAAAAAACAGAAATTTCTGTCCGTTTTCGAAACTGTAATCGGCGTTACGTCCGTCTTAGCAACTAACCTTACCGTCGTTATAAAATTTCGGTCGCAAATTACTCTAATAAGTTATTGTCTCCTTTCGATATCGTAACTCTCGATTACTCTTTGGTATTCCACTCTCCTAATTACAGTTAATTGTGTTGGGAGAAGTAAACAAAAAATCGGCTCTAGGTGCCTGGACCCCCGGACGCTTATTGCTTTTGGTTTATTATTCAATAATAAACCATTGTAATCGCTCTTGGAAAAAAAAATCTAACCCCCCCCTGAAAATTTAATGGTTTACGTTTCAAAGGGTGTAGAATCCGAATATGCAAATAAAAATATTTCCGTCCGTCCGCCGTAAGCACGATTTCTCTCAAACGGTCTGAGCAAAAAATCTGAAATTTTCAGGAAAAATCCATGTTGGTCCGACGACGCCCCAATTTTTGAGCCAGCTCTCTCACTTAATTTAAAGTGCCCTTTAAGGGTTGTAAAAGTTTTGTAAAATCCCTAAAAACCTCAAAAAAAGTCAAGGCGGCCTAAATTTAGACTTTTTTAAGAACTTTCCACGAGGAATCGAATGAGCCCTTCCCCAGGTCCGTAGATCAAACCATTCCCGATGTATGGCCCGATTTATGGTGCCAACATTTGAGTTATTTTGGTTTATTATTGTTCTGTTGTTTTTTAAAAGTCATTTTTAACCTAGTGATGTAGTGAATGTGGATACTGGAGTGAACTCAATAAAATTTTTCCGTCCGATACACGGGTTGAAGCATTCTGATATGCATGCTCCGTCTGGACGAAATTTAAAATTTTCAAATAGAATATTTTTGCATTGTAATCGATCTTGAAAAAAACGCTGCAAACTCTTTCACTGGGGTTTATTATTCAATCGGCTTGCGTTCATGATTTGAATTTCTACTAAGCTTTGGAGTGTGCGTGTTTCACAGGTGATAGAGCGATTATTGAATTTCAGGAGGCACACAAATATGATCAACTGATCAATCCAAATAGGTATTTTGGTTGAGAACAGATTTACGTGCTCTAGCATATCTCCTGAAATTCAATAATCGCTTTATCACTTGTGAAACACGCACACTCCAAAGCTTAGTAGAAATTCAAAACATGAATGCAAGCCCATTAAGTAATAAAACCCAGTGAAAGAATTTGCAGCGTTTTTTTATGGTTATCAGAATACTTCAACCCGTGTATCGGCTATAAACCCTTTTACGGAGTTCATTCAAGTATCCACTTTCACTACATCACTAGGTTACTGCAATTAAAACAAAAACAATAATAAACCAAAATAACGCATATGTTGGCACCATAAATCGGGCCATACCTCGGGAATGGTTTGACCTACAGACCTGGGGAGGGGCTATTCGATTTGTTCATGGAAAGTTCTTCAAAAAAAAATCCAAATTTAGGCCGCCTTGACTTTTTTTGAGGTTTTTAGGGATTTTACAAAACTTTTACAACCCTTAAAGGGCACTTTAAATTAAGTGAGAGAGCTGGCTAAAGAATTGGGGCGTCGTCGGAAAAACATGGATTTTTCCTGAAAATTTCAGATCTTTTGCTTCAGCCGTTTGGGAGATATCGTGCGTACGGCCGACGGACGGAAAATTTATTATTGCAGATTCGGATTCTACACCCTTTGAAATGTAAACCATGAAATTTTCGGGGGGGGTTAGAAATGTTTTGTTTAAGAGCGATTAAAATGATTTATTATCGAATAATAAACCATTAAATGAAACCGACATAGGCAACCCCACGTTTATATTTAAAATTTCACATTTTCCTGGTGTCTGCATGTGCATTACTTTCCAATATGATCGATCTTCACTGGATAGTTAGCGTTCCATTTGGTCTACGTACTTGTTTGGTCTAACGAGCTTGGATACAATAGGGCTTTTTTTTATGGCATCTACAGAGAACAAGTTCCCCAGGTTAGATAATGTACCGCAGATGTACATCTAACACATATTCGTCTACACACATATACATCTAATATAGGTACATATTTTTGCCTATTTGGCCCCTGTCGACCCCCCCCCCCCCCTTGTACCTGCCCTTTCAATCTGATCAATGTGTCAACTAGTGGGGACTTTTTTTCAAAACCGACATAGGCAAGGTATCCCGCACTTAGTGTTTAAAAAAAAAAAAAAAATTGGGTTTACATGGAAAATGGAGTAAATCGCCGCCAACCGCGATTTTTTTTCGTTCGTTGCTGAGATATGCTATTTTTAAGAGTTTTTTCAAAAAATCGCGTTTTTCGCCATTAAAACGCTTTTTTCTCGGCAATTTCCAACATTTTTTCACATTTGACCACATTTTCGGAATCTGCGTTAAATTTCCTATAAGATGAAGTTACTTTGATTTCCAAAACGCATCTTCCAAACACCGACATTTTCAATCAAAGATGAACATTTTTCGCAAAGTGAAATTTTTCAAAAACTTGGAACGCTTGGCGTGACCACAAAAATAATTTTTTTCGTTGTCAAATTTGATAAAAACTTCTCCCACTCTTTTTTTTACAAATTTATCACAATTCTCAATTTTTAATTTTTTACAGTAAAAAAACATTTTGGAAACAAAATGAACCTCTTCTTACAGGAAATTTAACGCCCAATTCGAACCTGTGGTTGAATGCCGGAAAACATTAATTGAAATCGAGAAAATCAGTTTCTGTGGCCCATATCGTACGTCACCTACCAACTTACGTTAAAACGAACTACACGTTTTCTGGCATTCGAACTTTAATTTCTCCGTCAATTCCAATCAGAATTAAATGGTTGAGACGCCGTTGGAAAGCTTAGAAGTGGGAGAAGTTTTTATCAAATTTGACAAGGAAAAAAATTATTTTTGTGGTCACGCCAAGCGTTCCAAGTTTTTGAAAAATTTCACTTTGCGAAAAATGTTCATCTTTGATTGAAAATTTCGGTGTTTGGAAGATGCGTTTTGGAAATCAAAGTAACTTCATCTTATAGGAAATTTAACGCAGATTCCGAAAATGTGGTCAAATGTGCAAAAATGTTGGGAAATTGCCGAGAAAAAAGCGTTTTAATGGCGAAAAACGCGATTTTTTGAAAAAACTCTTAAAAATAGCATATCTCAGCAACGGGTTGAGAAAAAAAATCGCGGTTGGCGGCGATTTACTCCATTTTCCATGTAGTTTCACCCAATTTTTTTACACTAAGTGCGGGACACCCTGTATTTAAAATTGCACATTTTCCGGTATATGCATTACTTTCCAATATGATCGATCTTCTCTGGATAGTTAGCGTTCCATTTGGTCTACGTACAGCCGAGGACCTCCGGGGGGACAGGTGGGCCCCCCCGACCGTGACTTCCTAAGGCTCCCACTTCCACTGTCTTTATCATTATATTTTCCCTTTCGTCTTCCTTCGCTTCCTCTTCATCTTCCTCTTTTTCCGCCCTTAACATCCTCCGCAACGGTCACTTTCGTCGTTGGTTTTTTTTTTTTCGCCTTCTGTTTCGTATCCAACCGTCCTTTTAACGGTCTTTTCTTCGTCAAGAAAAAGCGCAAGAGCTTTGTATAGAAGAAATGTGCTATATATCCAAGAAATTAAAGAGCTACACTCATTAGCTATCGTAAAACCCTTTAATAATTCATTAATGTTGATTAATTAAGTAATTTTAATTAATTTTGAATGGCTTATGGGTCATTTATGTCACTGATCAGTATAGCGGTCAAATCTCAACTAAATACAATTCGTAAGTGTTTTAAATTTTGGTTTATTATTCAATAGTAAACCATTGTAATCGCTCTTGGAAAAAAAAATTCTAACCTCCCCTGAAAATTTCATGGTTTACGTTTCAAAGGGTGTAGAATCCGAATCTGCAAAAAAATTTCCGCCGTACGCCGTACGCACGATATCTCCGCAACGACGGCTGGAGCAAAAGATCTGAAATTTTCAGGAAAAATCCATCTTGGTCCGACGACGATTCTTGAGCCAGCTCCTCACTCAATTTAAAGTGCCCTTTAAGGGCTGTCAAAGTTTTGTAAAATCCCTGAAAACCTCAAAACAAGTCGAATCGGCCTAAATATTTACCTATTTGAAGAACATACCATGAGGAATCGAATGAGACCCTCCACACGTCCGTAGGTCAAACCATTCCCGATGTATGGCCCGATTTATGGTGCCAACATTTGCGTTTTTTCGTTTATTATTGTTTGTTTGTAACCTAGTGATGTCCGGCCGATAGCGTCGAGTTGTAGTGAATGTGGATACTGGAGTGATAGCCGATGTGAATACTTGTAGTGTAGTTAGTAGCCGATACACGGGTTGAAGCATTCTGATAATATATAGGTAAATATTATTCAATATTATTACTGGGGTAAATAAGTATTCTTCCACTGGGGTTTATTATTCAATTGGCTTGCGTTCGTGATTTGAATCTGTACTAAGCTTCGGAGTGTGCGTGTTTTACAGGTGATAGAGCGATTATCGAATTTCAGGAGATACGCATAGACCACGTAAATCGGTTCTCATCCAAAACACCTATTTGGATTGATCAGTTGATGATATTTGTGTCCCCCTCTACAACTGTCTACCTTTGGCCACATCGTTTAAATTTGGATTTGGGGAAGTTTTAACGCAATACGAGTGCTAAAGGACTTGATAAATTATAGATGTTTTTATTGTGGGGGGGTATTGAGGTTCAATAAAAAACGCTGCAAATTCATTCACTGGGGTTTATTATTCAATCGGCTTGCGTTCATGATTTGAATTTCTACTAAGCTTTGGAGTGCGTGTTTCACAGGATAAGGCGATTATTGAATTTCAGGAGATGTGCATGGAGCACGTGAATCTGTTCTCGACCAAAATACCTATTTGGATTGATCAGTTGATCATATTTGTGTGCCTCCTGAAATTCAATAATCGCCCTATCCTGTGAAAGCGTTTTTTTTGTGTGTGTTTCCGATGTTTAATCACTAAAATGGTTATAATTACTCCTTTGAATTGCTGTCTAAAAGCAACCAATATAGAAATACTTGTATATTATATGGGATAGTGGAAGTATGGGGGGCCTGGAATGACGTCAGATATGCGGAGGATGGAGCTCATATTCGCCGGGCCACCTGCGTTATCGGTAAAATTAAGAAATTTCGACATGACTTATTTCACTTTTAATTATTTTCGTGTTTCCAATCTTAAATCACTAAAATGGCTAGAATAACTCTAATAAACTACTATTTGAAATCAATTTTGAGGGCCCCGTTGGAAAGAACTTTGAATCTCCTTAAAGTAAAATTACACAATTCTAACTTGGCTTGTTTCGTTGACACAAAGAATTTTTGTGTGTTTCCGATCTTAAATCACTAAAATGGCTATAATAAACCTCTTAAACTACCGTCTGAAATCAATTCTGAAGGCACCGTTGGGAAGGAAGTCGAATTTCCTATCTCTTTAGGGTTAAATTACACAATTTCACGCGACTAATTTCACTTTTAAGATCTTTTGTGTATTTCTTAAATCACTAAAATGGCTATAACTCCCATCAAACTACTGTCTAAAATCAATATAGAAATAATTGAATGGTACCGTTGGAAAGTACGTAAATCTCCTCTCTAATCAGGTAAAATTAAGAAATTTCAATATGACTTAGTTACTTTTAAGGTTTCTTTGGTGTCCCCGATCTTAAATCACTACAATGGCTATAACTTAAACTCTCTCTAAAATCAATTTTGAGGACGTGAGGAACGTTGAATTTCCCATCTCCTTAGACTATAATTCCTAAATTTAGCTTGGGATATTTCACTTTTAAGAGTTTTTTCTTGTGTTTCGATCTTAAATCACTAAAACATAAAAATCACTCTCTAATAGACTTAATTAATAATTAATAGGCTAAAATTAATTCCTTTTAAGGTTTTTTACTTGTTTTCGATCTATAAATTATTAAAATGGCTGAATGACGTCATGTATGCGGAGGATGGAGTCATCATATTCGCGGCGCCACCTGCGTTATCGGTAAAATTAAGAAATTTCAACATGACTTATTTCGCTTTTAAGGTTTTTTTTTGTGTGTTTCCGATCTTAAATCACATAGAATGGCTATAATAATCTCTTAAACTACTCTTTGAAATCAATTTTGACAGCACCGTTGTAAAGGACGTCGAAATTTTTCATCTTTTTAAGATCAAAATAAATTAGAAAAAATTTAAAAAACGAAAAAAATTATTTCATTTTCAAGGTTTTTTTTGTGTGTCTCCGATCTTAAATCACTAGAATGGCTATAATAAACCTCTTAAACTACTGTCTGAAATCAATTCTGAAGGCACCGTTGGAAAGGAAGTCGAATTTCCTATCCCCTTAGGGTTAAATTACACAATTTCAACAAGACTTATTTCATTTTATTATAATCGAATGAGCCCCTCCCCACGTCCGTAGGTCAAACCATTCCCGATGTATGGCCCGATTTATGGTGGCAACATTTGCGTTTTTTGGTTTTTTATTGTTTGTTTGTAACCTAGTGATGTCCGGCCGATAGCGTCGAGTTGTAGTGAATGTGGATACTGCAGTAATAGCCGATGTGAATACTTGTAGTGTAGTTAGTAGCCGATACACTTGAAGCATTCTGATAATATATAGGTAAATATTATTCAATATTATTACTGGGGTAAATAAGTATTCTTTCACTGGGGTTTATTATTCAATTGGCTTGCGTTCGTGATTTGAATCTGTACTAAACTTCGGAGTGTGCGTGTTTTACAGGTGATAGAGCGATTATCGAATTTCAGGAGATATGCATAGACCACGTAAATCGGTTCCCAACCAAAACACCTATTTGGATTGATCAGTTGATGATATTTGTGTGCCTCCTCTACATCAGTCTACCTTTGGCTACATCGTTTAAATTTGGATTTGGGGAAGTTTTAACGCAATACGAGTGCCAAAGGACTTGATAAATTATAGATGTTTTTATTGTGGGGGTATTGAGGTTCAATAAAAAAACGCTTAAATTCTTTCACTGGGGTTTATTATTCAATCGGCTTGCGTTCATGATTTGAATTTCTACTAAGCTTTGGAGTCTGCGTGTTTCACAGGATAGGGCGATTATTGAATTTCAGGAGATATGCATGGAGCACGTAAATCTGTTCTCGACCAAAATACCTATTTGGATTGATCAGTTGATCATATTTGTGTGCCTCCTGAAATTCAATAATCGCCCTATCCTGTGAAACACGCACACTCCAAAGCTTAGTAGAAAGTCAAATCATGAACGCAAGCCGATTGTCTTAATTCCAGTGAAAGAATTTGCAGCGTTTTTTGTGTGTGTTTCCGATGTTAAATCACTAAAATGGTTATAATTACTCCCTTAAATTGCTGTTTAAAATCAACCAATAAGGAAATACTTGTATATTATATGGGATGGTGGAAGTATGGGGGCCTGGAATGACGTCAGATATTCGGAGGATGGAGCTCATATTCGCCGGGGCCACCTGCGTTATCTTCGTCCTCGACTTGTAACGTACGGAGTCGGTGAGCTCTCTCGCCTCCAACGGTCGCCCCAGGATGTCACCTGTGTCCTCCGCTATCTTCCCCGCCGGAGAGGCAATCGATAACGCGGTATTCATTTCCCGGTCGGTAGGTTCTCACGAATTCGACGTTATCGACGCAAATAACCGAAGATTCCAACTAGAAATACACCAAGGAGATGGTACAGAAACTTCCTCGTTACAATCAATTCAATTCAATTCAATTCAAAAAATTTTATTCACAAATAAAGTAGTCTGCATATACATTACAAAATTTTATATACAGAACAAATATTGCCCGTCTAAAGGCTAAAAAGCCCGAGACGACGGGTCAAGAGCAGCTTCTTTGGCACCGGTTGGCATTATACAGATAAAAAAAGCAGACAAAATACATAGCCTCAGCGACTACAAACCAAAAAACCTCTGCCAAGTGGGTGTGGCACATAGCTTCCTCGTATCCATAACATAACTGTATAGATCATTGAAATTTATTATTGACTAAAGAACTTCGTTCAATTAGGCGAAGTAAATGTTGAATTAGGGTAAATTTTTTGTTATGCAGGAGCGTAACTTGAGAAAATAAAGGTAGGCATGTTTAACTATTGAACAAACTATAAAATATACCTAATAAGTCCGAACAATCCCTGATAAATCCATCGAAATCGGTCAAGAACTCCCGGTGTTATGCTTGTGGCAAGGATTTCACGTTTGTGCATGCGCAGAGGCTGCTATTGATCCGGGGATCATGAAACTCATAGGGGACCATCTATACCCTAACCCGCACAATCCCTGAAAATTTCATTGAAATTGGTCAAGAACTCCCGGAGTTATGCGCGTAACAAAGATTTCACGTTTGCGCATGCGCAGAGGCTACCATTGATCCGGGGGTCATAAAACCTATAGGGGACCATCTACACACCAACACGAACAATCCCTGAAAATGTCATCAAAATTGGTAAAGAACTCTCGGAGTTATGCGCGTAACAAGGATTTCACGTTTGCGCATGCGCAGAGGCTACTATTGATCCGGGGGTCATGAAACCTATAGGGGACCATCTACACCCCAACCCGCACAATCCCTGAAAATTTCATCAAAATCGGACTATAACTTCGTGTAGTTTTGCCCGTAACAAGGATTTGCTGACAGACAGACAGACAGACAGACAGACAGACACACAGACACACAGACAGACACGGAACCAAAATTGTTCAGAAAGGTCTAAAACGCAAAATGCGAGTGGAATTTTTGATTTTGGAGACAAAAAAATTTTCACATTCCGAAAGTGAAAACAATGCTTCCGCTACTTTAGTAGACCGGAAAAAATCAAGCAAGCCAAACTTCGAAATTTCAAAAACAAAATAAAAAATAAGAAAATAAATGTCCATTACGAGAATAAAATGAAATTAGTTAGTATAAACACTTCTCAACACTGATTCGGAATTAACTGGGTTCAGGGTAATCAGGAAAGAAATTACAGCAGCCCGTAGTGATGGCAACACTTATCAAAAAATCGATTTTTCAAAAAATCGATGTATCGAAAGAATAAAATCGATTTCAAATAAAAATCGAGACCAAAAAATCGATTTTTTAAAAAAAAAATCGATTTTTTTAAATCTATGAGATATACCAGTATAACACGGTATAAAACAATATATGGGGCCTGTAACTTAAAAGTTCAAGTTTACAAATACGGACTAATCCGGTAAAATTGTAATTTACAATCTACATCTACAATTTTACAATTCTGCAAGGGTACTAGTACTGGTACTGAGTAGAGTAGAGTTACAATTTTGTAACTAGTGTTGACTGACATGGTTAATCAGCTGATTTGAACTGATGATTGTTTTTGTTCTTCTGCTGAGTGGTATGATCAGTATAATTTGTCTAAAATAGTAGTTTATAATTTTTTAATTTTGTTGTTGTTGTTGTTTAACAAAGGAATACTGTCTAGGCAGGGCGATGACTTCCACTTCTCTGTATCTCTCTTCTCGATTCTCTGAAGCCGGAGGAAGGGAAGGAGGTAGAGAGTGGAGAGACCTCGACGATTCGATTCGAACGAGATCGAGTTGTTGTGAAGGTAGTGCCGTCTATTTCGATCTGTGGTAAAATGGTGACTGTGTAGAATCAGTAGAACTCACATCGTTACTGAATACTGACCACCGGAGTAAATACGGATCGTTATTTTAGATTCTCCACACTGGATAATATTTTAATGTATTATTTTCATTGTAATATAACAAAAACGCATTTTAAACAGGTAAAAATCGATTTTTTCGGTTAAAAAAATCGATTTTAAATAAAAATCGCCTTTAAAAAATCGATCTTAAAAAATCGATTTTTTAAACAGTAAAAATCGATTTTTCAAAAAAATCGATTTTTTGTTGCCATTAACGATTTAGTGGGGCTACAACTTTCCCTGCTGCTTGAAAACGGGTATTGTGGTCATGTATCGGGGCGACATTGATCAAAGTGGGGGTTTTATGGTAAAAAAAGAGTAAATTCTTTAGGAATAATTGACGAACAGAGAAAAACTTGAAAATATTAAAAATTGAATAACTGTCGAAAGATTTTGGTTTCCTATACATAATTTTGATTATTGATTTTTGTAAAATTAACAATTTGTTAAGGCTAGAAGGGTAGGGTAGGTTCCTCCCCAGGCGAAAATCAACGTGACACCATCGTAAAAACGCTGCAAATTCTTTCATTGGGGTTCATTATCAGTCTAAGAAAATGTATGCGGTTTAGTTTCACCATTTCAGCCCCCCCCCCCCTCCCAACAAGTACGCACTTATAGGTGTTTGGTGACAGAAAACAAGAAATTTAAGATTATTGACTCTTTAGTATGTATTATAGATCTAGAAGCGCAATGAACATGAGCGTACTGCTCGAATACGCTTTTCATTGAGTTTACCCATGAATTACTTTTTGTACTAAGCATACGTACATATCAAAAAAGAAAATTCGTTTTAAAACGCTACAAATTCTTTCACTGGGGTTTAGTATTCAATTGGCTTGCGTTCATGATTTGAATTTCTACTAAGCTTTGGAGTGTGGACTAAGTTTGGAAAACGGCTTGTGTTGAACCGCACTGAAGGCAGACTGTTGTCATCTTCCTCCTTTAAGCTTCTATCGTGAATTCAAGAGACATAGATAGATAGATAGATAGATAGCATGCCATGGGAGCTGAATTGCCCGAAACTTTGGTGGGCCGAGGCCGAGACATGGCGCAGGACTTGGGGGGTATGGAATTTGACGAATTTCCCGCTAAAGCCATTTTCATGCCCTTTTGGATGCTTACCAAGAACACTATTCTATCCTGAAAGTAAAGTAAATTTGCTAAACATCTACTTTTGTCATTTGTGATGAGTTTGTGCTGCCTTTTGAAGGATGTCAAAGTTTTGTAAAATCCCTAAAAACCTTCAAAAAAGTCAACTTGTATTCTTTTTGAAGAACACTCCACGAGGAATCGAATGAGCCCTTCCCCAGGTCCGTAGGTCAAACTATTCCCAATGTATGGGATATTATGCTGCCAACATTTGCATCCACATTCACTACACCACTAGGTTACTGCAATCAAAACTAACACAAGAGGTTTTTTTTTTTTTGTTGTGATCGCAGTAACGTAGTGATGTAGTAATGTGGATACTGGAGTGAACTCCTAAAAGGTTTTATAGCCGATACACGGGTTAAAGCATTCTGATATGCATGCTCCGTCTTACGAAATTTAAAATTTTCAAATAGAATATTTTCCCATTGTAATCGCTCTTGAAAAACGCTGCAAATTCTTTTCCTGGGGTTTATGATTCAATGACTCATGATTTGAATTTCTACTAAGCTTAGGAGTGTTCGTGTTTCACAGGTGATAGAGCGATTATTGAATTTCAGGAGGCACACGAATATGATCAACTGATCTATCCAAATAGGTATTTTGGTTGAGAACCGATTTACGTGCTCTATCATAGGTTGTCAAAGTTTTGTAAAATCCTTGAAAACCTCAAAAAAAAGTCGAGGCGGCCTAAATTTGGACTTTTTTTGAGGAACTTTCCATGAGGAATCGAATGAGCCCCTCCCCAGGTTCGTAGATCAAACCATTCCCGATCGATGGCCCGATTTATGGTGCCAACATTTGCGTTACTTTGGTTTATAATTGTTTTTGTGTTGATATCAGTAACCTAGTGACGTAGTGAAATAGTGATGTGGATACTGGAGTGAACTCCTAAAAGGCTTTGTTGCCGATACACGGGTTGAAGCATTCTGATAACCATAGAAAATAAATAAATAAAAAGCAGTGGAAATTAGCTCGAAATTCAGATGGCAGACTGAAATGATCACCTTTGCTTCTTCATCTACTTCATGTGTATTCTGGGCATTCCTGCCCAAATTCACTTGGATGATTGTCTTTCGGGCCAAGCAATCGTAATCGTCGCGCAAAATTTACCGCCTGGTTCGGTAACACAAAACGCTGCACATTCTTTCACTGGGGTATTATTCAATTTCATTCATTTGGCTTCCATTCATGATTTGAATTTCTACTAAGCTTAGGAGTGTGCGTGTGTCACAGGTGATAGAGCGATTATTGAATTTCAGGAGGAACACAAATATGAACTACTGATCTATTCAAATAGGTATTTTGGTTGAGAACCGATTTACGTGCTCTATCATGGGTTGTCAAAGTTTTGTAAAATCCTCTAAAACCTCAAAAAATGTCAAAGCGGCCTAAATTTGGACTTTTTTGAAGAACATACCATGAGGAATCGAATGAGCCCCTCCCAAGGTCCGTAGGTCAAACCATTCCCGATGTATGGCCCGATTTATGGTGCCAACATTTGCATCCGCATTCACTACATCACTAGGTTACTTCGGTCAAAACAAATTCACAATTTGGGTTTTTATTTAATTCTACTAAGCTTGTGAGTGTTTCACAGGTGATGGAGCGATTATTGAATTTCAAGAGGCACAGAAATGCAATCCAAATAGGTATTTTGGTTGAGAACGGATTTAAGTGCTCTATGCATATCTCCTGAAATTCAATAATCGCTCTATCACCTGTGAAACACGCACACTCCAAAGCTGAAAGAATTTAGTAGAAATTCAAATCATAGATGCGAGCCAAATGAATGAAATTGAATAATAATAGTAACCCAGTGATGTAGTGAATGTGGATACTGGAGTGAACTCCTAAAAGCCTTTGTAGCCGATACACGGGTTGAAGCATTTTGATATGCATGAAACGCTGCAAATTCTTTCACTTTGGTTTATTATTCAATTTCATTCATTTGGCTTGCATTCATCAATTTGAATTTCTACTAAGAATTGATAAGGAGGGAACGTGTTCCACGGTGATAGATCGATTATTGAATTTCAGGAGGCACACAAATATGATCAACTGATAAATCCAAATAGGTATTTTGGTTGAGAACCGATTTACGTGCTCCATGCATATTGAAATTCAATAATCGCTCTATCACCTGTGAAACACGCACACTCCAAAGCTTAGTAGAAATTCAAATCATGAACGCAAGCCAATTGTTTCATCGCTAGGCGAACAAAAGGAACCCTTGGCCAATTTTAACATTTCATTAGTACAACATAACAGCAAAAAGCGGTTTAAATTATTATTACTGTTTTGAGTGAGAACTGTTCTGCAGAGATTTTCATTAATGACCAACTCAACTTCAGTTTTGGAACGCTGTCCACGCGGCATTTAAATTTATAGTGATGGAAAAGACCTTGTTTGTCCAATTTCAAGTCATTAAAGATCTAATAATATTAATACAATACAATAAGACTCATAGAAGCGAAACGGTACATGTAGGTATCCCTTTCTGTGATAACGTACCGGTGGGATGGCGCCTGGGCTTATTGAACAACATCCTGAACAACCTCAGGCAGATTCGAGTTTGAAATGGACCGCGAACGAGGCGGAATTGAGACGCAGGGCCGATCTAGACGGGACGGAAACCCCTTCGGAGCGAGAGGATGCTACAAGCAGGAAGTCTCGCCTGCAGAGGAAGCTGAACTTAAGTGAACTTCTGTGTTCTCGTTTCTCGTCTCGGACGCAACTCGAGCGAAGAGCTAACTAAAAAACGCTGCAAATTCTTTCACTGAAACCCCAGTGATATCAGGAGATATGCATAGACCACGTAAATCTGTTCTAAGCCAAAATACCTATTTGGATTGATCATATTTGCGTGCCTCCTGAAATTCAATAACCGCTCTATCACCTGTAAAATACGCACACTCCAAAGGTTAGTAGAAATTCAAATCATGAATCATTGAAAAATAAACCCCAGTGAAAGAATTTGCAGCGTTTTCTTCAAGAGCGATTACAATGGAAAAATATTCTATTTGAAAATTTTAAATTTCGTTTGACGGAGCGTGCATATCAGAATACTTCAACCCGTGTATCGGCTATAAACCCTTTTAGGAGTTCACTCCAGTATCCACATTCACTACATCACTATTTTACTGAGATCAAAACAAGAACAATAATAAACCAAAATAACGCAAATGTTGGCACCATAAATCGGGCCATACATCGGTAACGGTTTGAGCTACAGACCTGGGGAGGATCTCATTCGATTCCTCATGGAAAATTCTTTTAAAAAAAGTCCAAATTTAGGCCACCTTGACTTTTTTTGAGGTTTTTATGGATTTTACAAAACTTTGACAACCCTTAAAGGGCACTTAAAATTTAGTGAGAGAGCTGGCTACAGAATTGCGGCGTTGTCGGACCAATATTGCATTTTCCTGAAAATTTCAGATATTTTGCTTCATCCGTTTGAGAGAAATCGTGCGTACGGCGGACGGACGGAAAAGTTTTTATTGCAGATTCGGATTCTACACCCTTAAACCATGAAATTTTCAGGGGGGGTTGGAATTTTTTTTCAAGATCGATTACAATGGTTTATTATTGAATAATAAACCAAAATGCACTTCCAAAACTTCATATAGTTGTTTATGATCTGCGTATGCATATTTATGAAACGACCTGGAAGTTTGATTGAAACGTCAACACGCATGGAAGAAACCTGTCCGCACATAAACGTCGAAAAAAAAAAAAAAAAAAAAAAAAAAACACCTTCTTCCAGCAGTTTGGGAGAAATCGTGCGTACGGCGTACGAAGGACGGGGAAAATTTTTTAATAGTAGGTGTGGGTAGTGGAGTGACCACATTCATTCCGAATCTCTTAATTTGGAGCGTTATATCTGTTTATTCACGTCAGAAACGTTTCGTCCCGCAGCAGGGACTTCCTCAGTCTATACCTAACTAAGAGTATGTATAATTACTGGCATACTTTAGGCATTGACATGGTGGTGGCACCACACATCCCTTCTGTTTGTTTGTTACTGAAACTTTTAGTTTTGTAGTTGAAGTTAAACGGTTCACTCATCCCTGTCCATATACTCGAGCTGGTCAGAATTTATGCTTGCAGTTCCTCTCTCTCTTTTTGTTATTTATAACAATGCAAATTTGTTTTAATTAATTAACGCAGTTGAGATCCAACAACTAAGTAATAAAAAATATGACCAGCTCGAGTATATGGACAGGGCTGAGTGAACAGTTTAACGTCAACTACAAAACTAAAAGTAACAAACAAACTGAAGAGATGTGTGGTGGCACCACCATGTCAATGAGTAAAGTATGCCAGTAGTTATGACATAGTTAGGTATAGACTGAAGAAGTCCCTGCTGCGGGACGAAACGTTTCTGACGTGAATAAACGAATATAACGCTCCAAATTAAGAGATTCGGAAAATTTTTTATTGCAGGTTTGGATTCTACACCCTATGAAACGTAAACCATGAAATTTTCCGGGGGGTTAGACATTTTTTTTTCAAGAGCGATTACAATGGTTTATTATTGAATAATTAACCAAAAAACGGGTAAAAATATCATTATTTCACCGCCTCCGCCTCCATAGAGTGTTATAGAACGGAAAATTAACTTTAAATTACAGTGGAAAGTCGTGAAATAATGTAAGTCCTTATTATTAGGAAAATTTTATTTTTAAGAGATCTCTACAGTTTTATTATAATCAAATGCCCTTAAAATGAATGAATTATTGAAAAAATGTATAAAATAAATAATTACCTACCTTTACCGTTGCCTGGTCCACAAATCTTCTCGTTGCATGGTTTCAATATTCCTTCTCCGTGTCGTTTTTCCTGGAACTGATCGGAACGGAGGGAAACGTATTCCTTCTCTCAGGCCGAGCTCATTATCTCAACAAAATTAATTTTAAATTAAAGTTGAAAGAAGTGAAATAATGTAAGTTCCCTATTATTACAAAAATTTATGTTTTCAGGAGAATTCTGTAGTTTTATTATAATCAAATGCACCGAAATTATTAGGGCTAATCCATGGTTTCCATATTCCTTCTCAGTGTGGTTTTCCTGGAAGGTATTCCTTCTCTCAGGCCAATTTCGTCATCTCACTGCCTCCTTCTCCGTTGTCGCGTCCAATTTTCGTTGATTGATAGATTGTCGTTATTTAAAATTGAAATATTGAATATTACAGTGTACTTTCTATTGTAGAATAACGGAATTGTGTCACCGCGAGTGATAGTTAGTTCTTTCCGATCATTTCCGTAACAGGCGAACTAATCGTGGACCCGGTAGACGCCTCATAATCAGCGACAGAGATTCAGGTGAGTTATTATTGCTTATTTTACTGGATGTTCTGCATA
>JAVIWC010000611.1:0-20284 GCA_031894815.1 Creontiades dilutus
TTTGTCTGAATATAAGAACCCATGTCCATCCACGTTTCCTGCATTCGGCGTACTGACTGACGACAATGTAAAAACCGAAACCGGTCAATTAAATTTATCTCTTCGTGTGTTGATAGACTATGTCGTCATTTCTGTCGTTTATTTGTCTAAGATGGATTAATGTAATATCTCCGCATTCACCTTACGTTATTAGAAAATATTGTAACATTAGCATCAGAATCAGCTCACTCAATCACTTCTTGGGAAGTCTTGACTTTCTTGGACGCGTTCATTCGAAACATGTTCTCGCAGCGGTCGCGGTCCCTTTTCGGGCTGGAGCAGATCTTGACGTTGAGGGAAGTTTGGCCGAGGACGAGCCCGTTCAGCTGTTCCAGAGTGAACACGATGGTCAGCGGTCTCCTGTCAATGCCTGCCATAATAAAGTGTTCACGTAATAACCGCAATTCTTGAAGGATAATAACAAAATCACGAAAATAAGTTAGTGTATAAAAATAATGACACATTTCGCGGAAAGTGGCAACTTCAGCTTCGAAAAAAACAAGAAACTCACTTTCATGGAAAACAAATATTTTCCTTACTATTGTCTTCTTCAATATATTGGAAGTAAAATGCCGGAAAATCTCATCATAGAAATGATTCATTTTCAAGATACCACCATTTTGAAAATTTGAGGGGACAGGGAAGTGACTTAGGTCACAGGGAAGTGACTAAAATCGTATGGTTTTGTGAAATTTGTATTAAAACTTCCGAAGATTTAAAGAGAAAGCAAGATATCACAAATACCTTGTAGAAGAGGTCTATTTTCCACAAAACATGACTAGTGTTGTAGCAATTTATTCACTATGTGGTCAAAATGTCCTCTCGGGTCTTTGGTGACATCATGTGCGTCCTGGATGAACACCAAAAGATAGATAGTTAGGTACTTGTAGGTTACAACGACCATTCCTTATTAAATCAAGCAAAACCGATTAAAAATTATGAAAAAAGTCACAACCCTGCTCAGAAAGTCATTTTCCTTGGAAACTGTTCTCCATGGGAAGTGACACCCAGGGGAGTGACAATTTCTAGGACAAATTCAAGCTATTGGCCTCATTTCCGTAACTATTTGGATTGATCAGTTTTTTTGTCTGATAATGCCTCCTGAAATTCAAAAGGCATTAATTATTCTTATTCTATGTATTATGGTTCTTTCCAAAGTTCAGGCCCTGCGACATAAAGTGACAGGCTATGATTTGCACAGTTCCTTTATCGGCACTGCACCACGTGAACATCTATAAAAACCAAGTCCTTTAGCACTTATATTGCGTTAAAATCTTCCCCAATCCAAATTTAAACAGGCCAAAGGTAAACGTCTGCCAAGTGGGTGTGGGGGCTTCCTCGTATCCATAACATGACTGTATCAGATCAAAAGGTGTTTTGGATGAGAACTTCGATTTAGGCGAAGTAAATGTTGAATCTAGGGTAAATTTATTGTTATGCAGGAAACATAACTTGAGCTTAGTAAAGATTCAAATCATGAACTATTGAACAAACTTGAAAATAAACCTAATAAGTGAAACAATACTTATTTACCGCATAATAATATTCAATAAACTCCCAGTAATATATTATAATATTTCTACGTTTGCAGCATGCGCAAGAGACTACTATTGATCCAAGTATTCACATGAAACTCATCCAGTATCCATCTTCACTACAACTCGAACTATCCCTGGACATCACAAGGTTACAAACAAACAATAATAAACGCAAAAACGCAAATGTTGGCACCATAAATCGGGCCATACATCGGGAATGGTTTGACCCACGGACTAGGGGTAGGGCTCATTCGATTCCTAATGGTATGTTCTTCAAATAGGAAAATATTTGCGCGCCGACTAGATTTGTTCGGTTTTCAGGGATTTTACAAAACTTTTGACAGCCCTTAAAGGGTACTTTAAATTAAGTGAGAGTGCTGGCTAAAGAATTGGGGCGTTGTCGGACCAACATGGATTTTTCGTGAAAATTTCAGACGTTTTCGCTGCAGCAGTTTGGGAAATATCGTGCGTATAGGCGGACCACTGGCGTAAATTTTTTCCATTGCAGATTCGGTCTAGAACTCTTTGAAACGTAAACCATGAAATTTTCACGGGGGTTAGAATTATTTTTTTTTCCAGAGCGATTACAGTGGTTTATTATTGAATAATAAACCAAGTCACTGAACTCTGCTCAGAAAGTCAAGAACTTCCCGGAAACAGTTCACCAGCGGAAGTAACAAGGATTTGACGTTTCGCAGAAAAATTCTACTATTGATCCTTTTTTTCGTAACTATGTTGAGTTTCCAACCCGCTTTTTGTCTGATAATTTCATCAAAAAGGACAATTATTCTTAGTTTGCCCGTAATTATGGTCCTTTCTGACAGACAGACAGCCACACAGACAGACACACAGACACACAGACACACAGACAGACACGGAACCAAAATTGTTCAGAAAGGTCTAAAACGCAAAATGCGAGTGGAATTTTTGATTTTGGAGACAAAAATTTTCACATTCCGAAAGTGAAAACAATGCTTCCGCTACTTTAGTCAGACTCGGAAGCAAAATGTTCAAAATATTAGTTTTCCCGCCTTCACGCCAAGTTGAAAAATTTACAGGAAGTGACCTGTGACTCAAGGGACAAGCCTGTAGTAGTCCCCCAACCCCCTTATAGCAATAGTTATCCGCATTCTAGTTGAAACGAAGAAGCACGAAATTCATGTAAAATTTCCCACAACTTGCTCAGGACCGAAGTTTGCCACTTTCTGCGAAATGACCCTTATATTCACCGTTTGTATATAAGCGGAATTAAGTTCTTTTTTATTTAACTTTTTTTTTAACAGCTAAGTATTATTTATAGACTTGGGTTATTTCAATTTACGCACCTTCCTACTACTAGTATAATCTTCTTATGTGGTATATTAGGAGTTGACCGAATTATGAAAACAATAAACGGGCAACGAGACAAATGGTGCGTTCTCTGAAGGTGGGCTCTTTGATGTCATGCGATTAGGGTGGGGGAAGCGGGGAAAGAGACAACGTTATTACACACAAAGCGTCAACAGGTGTTCAGTCAGCTTTCTCGATGGACCTGTAGAGCTCGGCCTGTTGATTAGGTCTGGCGCTCCGTGATAATTTATCTGAAGCCCTTCGTTATTGTGATGGTCTTAACCCTCGCCAACTCTATGGCCAGTTAACGGTGTGCATATGCGGCGGCCAATGTAACCAAGGTGGGCATTCTACAAAATAATGACCTGGGCACTGTGAAAGGTTCGAATGAGACTTATCATTCAAATTTTAAGAAGGTTTTACGTAAATTATCAAAAGTTAGACTCAGACAGCGTCATCTATTGTTGGTTGGAGTAACGTTAGATCCTTTACATCTCCTACTGTGTCCCTCGCCGACGTTTTTCCTTGTCCAGCCTGAAGAGCCAAAAAGGTTCGAACAGTGCATCTGAAAAAAAAAAAAAGGCGCTGGAAGGCGAGAAGTATTGAAAGGTTTATCCTGCTCAAGGGAGAAGAGATCTGGGAAGACTGATACGCCCCGCGTGATAAATCCTTCAGTTGAATATCTGCGGGATTTTCAACTCCCTTGTTTTTCCCTCGAATTCTCCATCTCTCGCCGACTGCTTGAGAAAACGATGCAAATCAATACATAAAAGTTTATTACTGCTGTATTAGATCCCTTTTATGTCACTGGTCCATGTTTATCAGTCTGTGGTACATTATCTAACTCGGGGCTTTCAATATCTGAATTCGAGATGCATAAAAAAGGGATTATTTATATTTCAACACGGTAGATCGATTAAGGAAGAAAATTTCCCTCAAGAGTTCTTCAGTTGATCAGTGTGTCTCTGTACCTATTAATTAGCTTCTAGAATGACCTCTTCTTTAAAATAACTCCGCAAAACACCAAACTTCACTGATCCCCCTTCGTTCGGAACAAAAGCTGATATCAAAGTAGCCTCAATGATGAAATATGTGTAAATGCGCAACGACGCAGGAATCCACGAACAGAACAGCTGAAATTTGGCTGGATGATATGAAACGACTATCCACGCTAAAATTGTCCACATACAAATACACATACACATGAATGAGTTGTGAAAAACTCGATCAAACACTAAGTGTAGGATCCATCTTGAAACTGTTCCGTCGCCAGCCGTTTTTGTAGCATCTCTCTTGCGTTTAAAGAGATACCAGCAATATTTAGACCAGCTAACCGATGATCCTACATTACGAAGAGAACCGATTTGTAATGGTTTTGGCAGACCAAAGAATTTTGGTTTATTATTCAATAATAAACCACTGTAATCGCTCTTGAAAAAAAAAATTCTAACCCCCCTGAAAATTTCATGGTTAACGTTTCAAAGGGTGTAGGAATCCGAATCTGCAATAAAAATTTTTCCGTCCGTCTGCCGTACGCACGATTTCTTCCAAACGGCTGGAGCGAAAAATCAGAAATTTTCAGGAAAAATCAATATTGGTCCGACAACGCCCCAATTCTTGAGCCTGCTCTCTCACTTAATTTAAAGTGCCCTGTAAAAGAATTTAAAGGGCTGTAAAAGATTTGTAAAATCCCCTTGCCCTTTAAGGGTTGTCCGAATTTCGTAAAATCCCTAAAAACCTCAACGAAATAATTCTACTTATGTACTTTCTTTGAAGAACTTTCCATGAGGAATCGAATGAGCCCCTCCCCAGGTCTGTAGCTCAAACCATTCCCGATGTATGGCATGATCCTATGCTGCAAATTCTTTCACTGGGGTCTATTATTCAATTTTATAAGTTAATTAAGTAAAACAAACCCGTGGCGCAAGGGTTTCGTGCGGGACTCAACCACAGGTTCTCGGGTTCGTTTCCCCATATGGATATGGTATACACATTTGGATACAAGAGTAACGTTTTGCCCCGCAGACACACCTAGGCCTAAGACAAAACAAAACGCTGTAGGTACGTGTCACAAGTGCCATAAAATCATAAAACCATTGAAAAACGCTGCAAATTCTTTCACTGGGGTTTATTGGTTTATTAATCAATAATAAACCATTGTAATCGCTCTCGAAAAAACAAATTCGAACCCCCCTGAAAATGTTATGGTTTATGTTTCAAAGGGTGTAGAATCCGAATCTGCAATAAACAATTTCCCGCCCGTACGTCGTACGCCGTACGAACAAATATTGGCAAATTGGCAAATATTTATATCCCAGAAAATATGGCTACTATTACGAAATTGTCACTTTTAAGAAGGGGGAGCGGGGGTAACCCATTTTATGAGCTTAGCGTTCCACGAACGTGTTTCTACAACAAATTCTTCAGGTGAAAAAAAGAAGTTTCTCAGATGAGGGAGGAAAATTCAACTTGAGAAAACGCTCAGCTGCTTCGTGCTTCACGTTAATTAGCAGCCATGTTTCCACGTCGTTAACTAACGCAGCTAACTTTCCACGCGTGTACTTACCTACGAAGTCTTCTCCTAAGATCCCAGTATCGTCTTCGGGGGTTGTAAGAAATTCATTTTGCGGGCCGAGGTACCGATCAACTTCTCAACAGGCTACCGGAGATGAGCAATTTACCGGGGTAACTTTTAACGAAGTTTACGACCCTTCTTAAAACCCCGATGAGTGGGAAAAGGTGCTCGTTTCAAAAATGGAACCTCAATTTCGGTTTACTATTTTCAATGATAAGACATTTTATAGCCAACAGTTTTTATAACCCCCTCAAAGTTTGATACTTTACATTCCATGATGCGTCGATTCCGAATCAATGCTATGCAATGTTATGACTAAAATCAAGAAATTCGAATTTTTTGAAAATTGTCGGGTGAACAATATTAGGACGGTGCTTGGTTATACAGTACCCGCACGACCTTACGGTCATGATGGTACTGTAGCTCCTGCTCCTTCAACTCCGTAGGAACTCCCAAGCCGTGAATAACTCGGAAACGAACCCTCTACAAAAATATTTCTGGGAGGTGCTATCCATAGGTATCCACCCTTAAGTGGGACTCCTGTGTGGGTCATTCCATACCCAGACAGAAATGTACCGACCCGCTCCGATTTTGTTCATACTTGGTGTAGTTGCTTTCCATTAACGAATAAAAAAGGCCTGCCAGGTCAGCTCCTCCAAAAATGAACGGTTTTCGAAGCTATAGCAGTATGATATTTTGACGATGTTTTACAACCTAAGCATGGTTTTTTGACAATATCTTCAGTTCTAATCGATCAAATTAAGCGTACTCGGTCTGATTTTCTTCGTAATAAAGTAAAGAACGCAACGGACCCTGCAGAAAGCCGGTATGAGCGTCCGTTTTGTTTGTTGTTTTGGGTTTTGTGTGTTATTGTCATTTGACGGAGTTATAACGATTTTGAGGGCTATGTACCGCCAGTATTTCACTTTATTTCTCCTTTTATCGAAGTAAAGCTGAATTATCCCGGAAACCGTTCGAGATATCGAAAAGTTTCATGGAAGAAAAGTTGTAGCTCTTGAAATTTCCATTCGGATGGACTCCTTCCGCTTTTCCATAGCTCCAACCGTTCACGCGCTATGGGCAAAACAAAGTCTGCCCAATGAAACTTGAACTTAAAATCGCTATAAATCCGTCAAATGAAAATAACACACAAAACCCGTTAGGGGGATTGTAAAACAAGTAATTACAAACATTTTAAGACCTCGAGCGCCTGATTCTACTGAACAACTCGAGAAAAATCGCGTTTTTAATATTTGACAAACAAAACGGACGCTCATACCGGCTTTCTGCAGGGTCCGTTGCGTACTTTACTCTATTACGAAGAAAGAAAGATATAGTAAAAAAACCATGTTTAGGTCAAAAAAATTGACAAAATATCATACTGCTATAGCTTCCAAAACCGTTAATTTTTTAACTCACCTGGCAGACCTTTTTTATTCGTTAATGGAAGCAACTTCACCAATTACAAACAAACGGTACATTTCGAGTCTGTCTGGGTATAGAATGACCCATATAGAATACGGATAAATCGATATGTATATATTGGCAACTACTTAGAGGTGTCCCTAACATTCGGTTTCGCTATTTGGTACAGTAGGTATTGATTGCAACAATTAATTGGGAAGTAATGAAATGACGAACAGAAATATTTCGGACATCTATTTTGTTTCAGTTATTTCATTATCTGAATGGAGTGTTTGGTGTTAGTTGATATTGATCGATAAGTAAAATCTTGAGCTTCCTCTGCTTTCAACGATGCATGAACACATTTCGAACTACTTACTTGATATTACTCGCTCTTCTTACAATTAAATAGCTTATCCGCTCTTAGCAGTTTAATCCCCGTTGGATCGTATCAAGTTAATCCAAGAAAACAAAGGCACGGAGCTGTTATCAGGGGGAAGAGAGTCAAAGGTCCCTTCGTTGCTCAGCGTCAGTACATTATTGCTGGTGCTCTTCTTTGAAGGAACTTCTGCGCGTTCTCACTAACCCCTTTTATCGCTTTCTTTGTGATCATCCGATAGTGAGAGCTTCATTGAAACCTTGACTAGACGCACTAGATGTAGAAGAGTTCAGTTTGAAGCTCCAGGAATGACGGAGAGAAAGAAAATGAGAGAGAACCCTTGCACAGGGCACTGGAAATACCAGAGATAGGATTTACAGTAGTTTTTGTTTTTTTATGTCAAATCCAAATTTTTGTGATTGACCGAATTGCACATACCGTATTTGGCAGGGCACTTCTTACTGACATGTGAATCGCATCGTTTTTATCAGAGGTATGAAATAATTGTCCCTTCCCTCGGTAGTAGGACAAAAAACGTTCTCTCTGTTCTCGTTTACGATTCATGAACTGGCTTTTCTTAATCTTCCATTTTCGGCAGTAGATACATTTCGAGTTAAGTACCACTTAATATTCACGAACGAATGAGGATGATTAGTACGTAGTACATCCACAATGTCTTGTCCCAAAATTAATAACATAAGAAAACAAGAGAAGAAACATGAGATCAGAAAAGCGCTACCTACTGTTTTACAATGTAGTTTTCATACTTTCTTCTCCAATCTCCGCTTCTCAATTGTTGAAATATCAGAAATCTTCAAGCCTTCTTTAATTATAAAATTTGTTGGGCTATCAAATGCCCTTCGTCCAGAAGCTGACCGAAATGCAGGGCTTGATGAAGTGGATTGTTTTAGAACAGGATGAGAAAGAGTATATTCTTGACTCGTGGCGGATGATACAACTAGTTAAGCTAATTTCTGAAGGCATCCACTGCGGCCTGGTGTGCTGCCAAACCCTCATCCGACATCTCTGCTGAGTTTACCTAAATTTGTTCGGCATTATTTATGTGGCCTACACCGAGGTTGCCCCATTTAATGTACAAACTGGTGGACCAGCCTACAACTTTCCCCAGAAATGTTATCAAGAAGTCGCCGTTTTATTTCTTAAATGAGACGTTGTTTTCGTTCAGCTAACCCCCAGTCTTTTCTCAAAATGTTCATTTTATATTTCAAGATGAGTGGATTCCACCTCTGTAATGCCCGTCAGCTCCATTCCTCGCAATGAACCAGAACACCTGAAAAGCGGGAAAAACCTCTTCTCCCCGGAATATTTCGATAAAACTTGGTACATCCAGGTTTTTTGGACATAGAATCCAAATTTGGAGTCAGAACCCTAAGAAACTTTTGTTGGATCACCTTTAGAGGTTGAATTTAAAAAAATTAGGGTTTACAATGTTGTTAAGTAATGCATGCGTACAGCGACGTCCCCAAGTCCGGGTTTTTAAAGCCCACACTTACATATGGCGTTTTAAATTATTTTATAATCCGGTATGGAAAAAATAAACTGAAAATGGAACTACCCCTTCCATTTATTTCCTATGACGATGAAATTCGAAATTGAAATTATTTCCGAAACTAGTTTTTTAGTTTATTTCCTTTCACTCCGGGGCGGAGCATAGGGCCTCAATGAATGTTTTCCATTCTGAACGATTTCCAGCCAGGCACTTCACCTCCCTCCAGGACTTTCCCATGCTAGGCCAGTCATTTAAAACTGTTGAGTTATTTGTGTGAAACTATGTAACTATGTAACTTGATATATACCACTTTTTGTCTCAATAGTTATTTATAATTTATTTCATTTTATGACCTACTGTCAATTTAAATGTTAAGTTAAATATGTTTAATGTATGCGAAATGATTTCAGTCACTACTGTCTAGTTACATAGTTTTACATAGTTTTCAAATAACTCAACATTTATTCAACTTTTCCTTGAACCGCGTTTCTACTTATTTTGGTTTTCTGTAAGTTAAAAAAAAATCTATGATAGATACAGGTCCCCCGATGGTCTTGAAATGAAGGTAATTAAATGTCCTACAACTTCATTCCTCACAAGTTTACTGTAGAATGACTATTTACACCAATATATCGGTCAAAAATAGACCAAAAGTTAAAATTTTCACTTTTTGGAAAAATTTGTCAATATTTGCAGAGCTGTATCTCTGGAACTAATGGAGCTACAGAGTCCAATTACGTCTCAAATCGTAGCAAATTTTATCTAGTTTAACAAAGGTTAAGAGTCTTTTCTCATCAAAGGGCCCCTTTGGTGACTTTTTTGCGAAAAACTGAAAACAGTGCGAAAATTTCGTGGTTTTTCGGCTGTAACTCCCGTCGCTCGCGGTTTTCTGGCCTGCAAATCTAGATTCGTACTATCTGGGTGAACCCTAACAACATATTCGAAAAGGAAGTTTACAGTACTTTTTGCAATGTTTGGCAAAAAAATTGTCTAATATGACTGGACTATGCTGCTGGCCTCTGCTTCTACAGACCGCCTCTTGTTATAGTTGTCCTGTAGTTGTTCTTGGTCGTCCTCGTCGTCCAAATCCTTGTGGGTTCCAGTCCATGGCTGACTTCTCCACAGCTCCTTCGGCCTTTCGCAGGATGTGGCCTATCCAGCTCCATTTTCTCTCTTTCCGAAACTAGACCAAGTTATTAATTTGAAGATATAAATATTTCTGTTATATTTCAAAAAAGATATAACGATTCATCACCACCTTCCGTACGTAATTCGGAAGTTCTGAAATAAGTTTCAAAACCAGACCGAAAGTCTTAATCGAACAAGAAAGGAACAGGAGAAAGTGAGCAGCTCATTAATGGATTTTCAATTAAACCCTACGCCCCCCCCCCCTCCTGTCAGCAAAAGCTTAACTCCCGGGGTATGTTGCATAACTACACTAAAATTAGGATCGAACAAAACAATAATCATGAAAACTGGTTGAGAATTATAACTTGAGTAGCGTCGACAAGGTCTCTCAAGAAAAAAACAACGTTTTTGTGAAATTGTAATATTCCACATTTTCAAAAGTTTTTTTTTCTTTTTTTTCACAACTGCAGTAGCGTGAGTGGTCACATTCGATTTAGAGAACTAATTTCTGAATCAAACAAAACCACTTTCCTCTCACATCCAAAGTTTTTGAAATTTCGATCGTTTAATCCTTTGTTATAATCCCTAGAAGTTGATTGATCAGGACGCCGACATTACTGGCACTTCTCGGATCGATTTTCGAGCCAAATTTCGTTAACTTTGACGTAGTAAGTAGTTTTGGAGAAAAGCTTTGGAGTTTTCAAACGTACGTGTCTTGAAAGGTAAACCACAAATTTTAAGGGGATTAAAGAAATGTTTGCATGTTCGATTACAAAGGTTCATTATTGAAAATAATAAACCGAAATCCATTCCACCCATGGATTTTGCCTGGGGCCTGATTTTTCACTGAATTTCTGAACCTGAATTGAAGTGATATTTGTATCGTTTGAAACATACAGCAACTTACACGATGGGACGTAGCTGGCAAAAGTTGTGTATCTTTTTAGAGTGTACTGCTTTCACCAGCGTGAAACGTCTGCGTTCTGTGAATACGATGGTTGTTCCTACCTCAATCCGGCTTTTAAAAACCGAGTTCCTCTCTGAAATACTCCGCACCCGAGTTATTTCAATGTTGTGTTTTCAACTGAGAGTCTGGTGGAAGATTTCAGAAGGCTCATTAGCTCTCCGGTTTCACCCATGTTGTTATCAAGTTAGTTGTTGTTAAGGTGAAACTTTCTTTTAACGGTGGAGCGAGTTTACTTAATATTCAAAGCGAACTCAAACTCACCTGGGGCGCCCAAGTTAGGGAGCAGGTTAAATCATACGTTCTAAAGAAAGCTACATTTATTGTATATGGTCTAAAACCCCCCTGCAAATCATTACATAACGATTTATTATTCTGCGTTATATAATTAATTCTTCTAAGGAATTAGGTTTCGCTTCAGTTTTTTTTTTTTTTTTTTGGTTTTGATTTTGGGGTACACATTAATGGTGAAAATGTTTAATTTGACTGTTGGAAAGAATAAAGAAAAAACATTCTATATTTTAACCTGTTCACCAGTGATTTGCCTGAAAGAGGGGAGAACACACTAGCGTCATTTGCAGATGATATAGCTGTCCTAGCAGTCGGTGAAATTAATCATGCAACAATTCCTGAACTAAGAACATCTATTAAGCAAATCCAAGACTGGACATTAAAGTGGAGGGTCAGGATGGATGAAACAAAATCAGTTCACGACTTTACCAACCGCAAGCTCGACTACATTCCGGCTATCTCGATGGCAAGACTATACCGCACGCCAATGAGGCCAAGTATCTGGGCATGACCCTGGATGCTAAGTTGCGATGGAAGACGCATGTCAAGAATAAAAGAGCAGAACTGGTTCTCAAGTTCAGAAAAATGTACTGGTTGATGGGTCGGCTTTCAAAGATGTCAATCCAGAACAAATTAACATTGTACAAACAAGTCCTCAAACCAGTCTGGACTTATGGAGTGCAGTGTGCGTGTTTCACAGGATGGAGCGATTATTGAATTTCAGGAGATATGAATGGAGCACGTAAATCTGTTCTCAACCAAAATACCTATTTGGATTGATCAGTTGATCGTATTTGTGTACCTCCTGAAATTCAAAAATCGCTCTGCCACCTATGAAACACGCACACTCCAAAGCTTAGTAGAAATTCAAATCATGAACGCAAGCCAAATGAATGAAATTGAATAATAAACCCCAGTGAACGAAATAGCAGCGTTTTTTGAATTAACAGCGTTTTTTTTCGATTTTCTGATTCCAGGCATTTCGGAACGAACATTTTGAGGAGGTTCAAATTTTTTTTCATTGGTGGTTACGAATTTCCATTATTGAAAATAACAAACCAAAATTAAACGCTTCTCGAGCGTTTTGTTCAAGTTCTAGTAATGAGGTTGTTGTCATTTAGCAACATCGGCCAACTGAAAGGGTTCTCGTTAATGACAATAGGTTTGTACTACCTTTGATGTTCGATTAGCTACATTATCTACGGACGACAGTTCCTACGAGCTCGCGCTATCGCTTTGACGGCTTCCAACTTAAACTCGGTTACAGTTGCCAAGATGCGTGGAGCGCTCGGTCCCTTAGGGCGACGTTGGGAGAGCGACTTACTCGGAAGGCACCAAATAATATCGCATGAATCTCCTAATGAGGCCGTGTCACACGATGTACAAAGGCCATCGTCACAACTTTGCCGAGTAACGCCGACACTACGCCAAGAAAAACTCATCATATTCACGAAATCTACAATTAAAACGAAAATAACGTTGAAAGAGAATAACTGTCTTGGTAAAGTTGGTGAATTTTTTAGATACATGAATAGTCGTATGAATCTGAAAATTTGTTTTTGCTCACCTTTATTCCGCCGATGTTTCTTAAGATGAATGTTCTATCCCTGAAGAATTCAAAGTTGAATATTCCAAGCGACACATGTTAAGCGCAGAAAGATACAAATTGTTATGGATATGGGTATTTGCCTCTTTGCAATTCTTGAAACCGTCGTCTCCAGTGAAAACCTGGCCTCACTCGCCTCAACCCTTGGAAGATCAACTATACCATTCCATCTCTCTCCATGTCACATGGCAGCAGACCGTGGTTACGAATCCCTAGCCCACAAGTATTCGAATAAACACGGAATAAGATAGAACGTTGACTATATTTCCACGAATGTAAAGAGTTACACTGTTAAATCGATTTCGACGGTTAGGTCATCATCAGTAACAAACATGAACATGCCTAGGGAAGCCAATGTTGTGTGTTTGGTGCATGGTTTTGATTTTTTTGCCGACCCCATCTCATCTGTAAAATGGTTACTGTAAAACATCAAACTATTTAGATAATTAATATTTAGATTTGTTCCTCGTTTATGTCTTTTTTGTCCTTCTTAGATGCTGTTAGATCTTATCGTTTTTGACCTGAATTTCTTGTTTCTGGGCTTGACCCGTATCTATATAAATAAATGAATAACCGTAACACCCACCTCAGAACCCTCATAGGGAACTAAAGTACCCTTGTAGCTAATTTCATCCATAATCGATGGTTCCACCAAGTCTATTCTAGTTTGTGGATCTTAACCATCTCCCTCCATGATCCACGTAGTCTTCTTCTTCCGCTTATCTCATCGGCACTGGACAACTGGTAGCCATTACCACTGTCTTATGTTTCTACCGTTACCAACTATCGATATTTGTCGACCAATTTTTCTATGGGCGATACGTTATTTAATTAAAGACCCAGTGAAAAGGTCCTGTTCTGCCGGCCGGCTTTTGCGGTAACGTATATACCGGTAGGTACGACCAGTGAGTACTCGACTTTATTTATCCACCAGGCTTCATCAGCATTTTCAGCTTCATCAATCTCTCATCCTATCTATTTGGAATTTCGTCGGTAATACCTCAAATACATGGACTTTATAAACTTTGTTCACTTCATGTTTAAACCCACGGCCGTGTTAGGTAGGGATCAACCAATCGCATTGTCGTCTATTGCAATTAGCCACATGGAAATATAAATTTTGACAGCAGTTCCATATCATTGCTTTGTTACTATGGAAATTATTAAACCCTTTTCTTTACATCAGGATACGTAGAATCCCTGCTCCCAATGACGACTACTTCCTATGTAACAATCGATTTACTGCGCTAAAATATAAGTAAGACCCTTTATATGTGATCTGCAACACAATAATTATAACAGTATGTAATACAAATATTCCAATTCTTTGAAGCGCCGAGTTTACATAATGCACGACTGAATACGTCTAAAAAACAGATATGTGAGTGATTCACGTAGAAAGGTTATCTATTTAGGAAATAATAAACCGTTGTGTAATAATTTGAGCCTTTTTTTTACCGCCCAGAGAACCGTAACGGGTAGCGAAGCTCCCGAGATATTGGACGGCCGCAGGTTTATTGAGGGTGTAAGAGTTTAGATGACAAGAAAACCCCTTTAAACGAGGCGGGTCCTCACCCGCCTAACACCGCCAACTGACGTCCGTCTCGGTGAGACTGAAGAAGGCCAATCTGTTTCTGTCAGCCGGCTTGATTGTTTTGTCAATGGAGAGTTAATCGGTTTCCCAGACCCTCTCACCCATCTCCTCCAACCAATATTGTTACTTAGAGGTTTCCCGCAGGGTTATTTCTTTAGGGGATTGAGTCATCTAGGTTTTTTTCCCCTTTTAATTGTGTCACCGCCCCGTTATTATAGCGTTCAGGAACGGTTCGGGACATTCGTTAAATGACGTCATCATTAACTCCATTGAATGGACAGAGATTGGAAGAAAAACCAGTTATCCTAGAATGTCAATTTTAATGATTATTTTCGTTTCTGTTATCCGTTTCAACGCATTTTCAAGAATGACGTTATAAACCTTTATTTCTCCCCGTTACGAAATAATAGTATTTTTTATGGTCAGCGAAAAAACGACAATAAATTTTAAAATTTAACCAATAACCTCTGTATCATAGGTCAAAGGGTTAACGGTTACGAAATGAGAAAATAGTGTTTTCTGTGGCGTTTGCTATAAAACCAGCTCATTCCATTTTTTGTGAAATCCACTTTTTTGCATATTTTGAAAGTTTCGAGGGTCCTTCATAACCTGACGAAGGGATATACATCAAATCCAGCTCATTCCAACTCAGAGGTACACGAAAATGTTAGCCTTCTGGATCAAATCCAGCTCATTCCAAGCTTTTGCCATTTTCCGCCAGGTAACCTTGCCGTGCCTTCCTGTTTTCCATTTTCCATTTGAAAGTGTTTAGTGGATGTCATTGATTTAAATCTTATTAAAAAACACAAATATCAATTGGTAAACTGGAAAAAATCAATTTTCCACAACTTTATTAAACAAGAAAAAACAGAAAAAAGCATGAAGAACCGTATTTTTGCATCAAAACCAGCTCATTCCAACCTGATTTGTGTGATTACTCTCAAGGTAATCCACCTAGGGTGAAATCAAAAATTGATCAGATTCTAGGCGGTTATACCTACCTACAATTCAAAAATAAAAAGTGTAGCTTCAGAACTGTGGACGTGAGAAGTTTTTCGTCTCTCCTGTAAAATTTTCAAAACTGGAATCAGCTGGTTTTGATAACAAACGCCTCAAGTATACCTGTTAAGCCTTCTCCAATTATTATTTCTTAAAAAGCCAAGGTTGTGAACCCTTACATTGGATACAGATATATTATTCAATTTTTCACAATTTAGTTGCTTACCTCATAGAGATCGATGATTGATCATAATATCGATTTTTTCTCTTTAAAAATCTAGTAGATTCAGTTTTAAGAATTGTTAAGTGTTTTCGGCCTTATCTCATTAAACCGGTTTTAACTCCCTTAATAAATCAAGGAAGCTCAAATTTGATTATACTTTTGGAAAGAGCTTCAAATTTCGCTTAGAGTAGGCTATCCAACGTTTGAATTGTATGGATTGTAGTACTTACAAACCGTGCATGAAATTCGTGCGTTTTATCAAACCGTAGGACGGCAAACAAGATCCCCCTAAAATCCCGCCGATGGTACAAGAAGAAGCGCCAAACTTCCTGGTGTAGCGAGATATAAAAATGATCAACCCACGGGTAGGATTTGCATTGTTTCATTTCAACTTTAAATACGAAAATACCATTTTTGAGAGAAAACAAAATTAAAGGTGCGTAAATAATAGTTATCAAAGGCCATTTATTTTTTCTAGTTACTTTTAAACATTTCAAAATTAGTCGCTGGATCAACTGTTACCACGTAACCTAAAAAGAAGGTTGATTTTCATGTCATCCATTTAAAAATTGTGGTCGCGATCTGATATTCTCAAGGAAACGAAAATAATTATCTGTATTGTTAATATGGATAAGTAATTGATTAAATAATAACATTTTAATAATGAAAGACCCATCACAACGCGGTATGAAGCGGAAGTGTGTAATAGAACATTGGCTTGATGATACGGAGAATACAACATGTGATATGGTGTTGGAGCGTCATGGAGTAACCCACTTAGCTAACTGCTATTACAACTCTTCGCTACTGTTATACAACAGATGAGAAGTACAAAATTTAGAGAATACGTTGATTCCTGGAAGGTACTGAATGTATAGATCTCCTGTATATGATTTCTAGAGGCTCGTGGTGTGATTGTACACAAACCGGACGACCGTAAACGTATGCATGCAATTTTTTAAGCCCAAAACGCACAGTCAAAGCTTCTTTTTCAATTTGTGGGTAGAATTGTTGAGCTTTGGAGAACGCTTTAGTAGCATACACGATGGTTTGGCCTTCCTACAATAGGGATGCGCATCGATGGTCGAGTTTTCAAAACATCAATGTTTGCGTGTCGATGTTCGATGTTTTTGACATCGATGTTAAGGGAACAATTTTTATTTTACATCGATGTTTTCGAACATTGTTGTTTTATATACGCAAAATTGCTCATTTTATTTCAACACTTGGAAAACTTAGAGATGATATCATTTTTTTAGTATAAACTTATTCGTGTTGCTTTGTATTTTTTCAAAATATGAAATTAGTTGAGTGTTTCATTGTATTTTTTCTAAAACATCGATGTTTTGCACCAAAATTCATCCATGTTTAGAGACCGATGTTTTCCGCACATCGATGGTCATCATCCCTATCCTGCAGTAGTACGGCACCCATTGCTGTACTGGAAGCATCAAATGACAGTAAATCTCCAATCTTAAGGTTGAAATACGCTGGAATAGAAGGAATTTTGAGTGTTCTGTTCTCAATACCATTAGGTGTTGTTTTCTGTAAGTAAACGCAATAGACTCGTTATTCCGGAAAGAATATTGATGAACATTCCGAGATTGGCTACGACTCTTATGATGTGTTGAACTTCTTTAACATTGCTTGGTGTGTTTAATGATTGCAAAGTGGCAATTTTGCCGGGATTCGCGTGGTTACCCTCTTCGGATGAAACACGACCTGGAGATTTGATTTGCCGAGAAGTAGGGTTGTTCCGATATCGAGGGTCTTCCGATATTCGATATCGATAACGATATTAACCATCAACATCGATACACCGATAATATCGCAACAAAATATCGATATCAGCAATATCGAATGATATTACGCAATTTTAATGATTGCTCACAATTTTACGACAAAACTCTTTGTATTCACGTGATTATATTACTACAATCTTAAACTGATCTTATAATTAATTACTTATAATGTAGAAAATTGGGTAAATTGATATAAATTGGAAGTAATTTTCATTCCTTGCTGTAAAATTTGGTTGAAAAAATGTTTCTTAGTTGAGCTAATATAAGTTACCCAAAACAATCACACAGTGAATTTCCAATACGAAAGCAGAAATAATAATTTGGGCAATATGATTCTGGTACATTTTTTAAAACTTGATATTGCAAATATGCTGTTGGAATAGGCATAACTGAAACACAAACCTTTTCATCCAAAGATAATATTTAGCAAAACTTACATGCCTACATAGGCAGAATGAAATTTTAGTTTTTTATTTAAAAAAATTTATTTGGATCAAACTAATATTGCCGTTTGCGATTGAAAACCCGAATTTTTATTAAAATAGCTAACTAAAAAAAATGCAATATCGAAATCCGATATTCACCTAAATCTTTCGACATCACGACGATATCGAAAATATCGAAAGAGAAATATCGATATTTATTGATGTCGAAAAATCGGAACATCCCTACCGAGAAGTGAAAGCGCATTTGGTTTAATTTCGGCGAATTCGGTTTTGTTGGATTTTGATAAGCACTTTCTCTGTGGTGGAGTGGAACTCAGATTCAGATTTTGCTTGTGTTAGGATATCATCCATGGCTACCTCGGTGGTATTGAATTCATTGAGAAATGATAATTTGCTGAAAGACTTTCGGAGCAGACGCGATTCCGAATGGGAGGCGTATTAACCAAACCTACCTCAAGGAGCTGAAAGTGTAACATATTACTGAGTTCTTTCAGAAACTTGAACCTGCCAGAACCCTTTTCCACAGTCGAGTTTCATGAAACATTTTGATCCCGTCAATTTCGTAGCGATTCTCAATTGTTTTGATAGGATATAGCCGACGAACTATGTTTTGTTCAACTCCGAAGGGTCCGGGTGCTCTTTTCATGGCACCTAGAATGCAATAACGCGATATGGAGCAGCGTTTAGATGGTGTACCACTGATAATATTCATGAATCAGTAATTTACAAGGAGAATTATTCTAGTACAGAAACAATACTCAATATTGGGCAGTGTTTTCAATTTTCATTATGGACGAATCGCATTATGTACTATTTGTATGTATTCAGTACATGTGGCTTATTTCTTTATTTATATGAACGGGCGAACCAAATTACAAGAAAATAGAAATATGAAATAAGTTGCTTGGTGTGATTGTAAAATAAATAAATTAATTACTGTTGCACATTCAACAGTCATTGTCTGCGTAAACAAGCAATAAATCAAAGGATCAGGTAGCCCTGAAAAATTGATACGCCCTCTTTTTTTGCGTTCTCTCTTCACATCCCGTTAAAACGTAGATCCTATTCGAAGAACTGCAAATATCGGCCGTCTGCGGTGCGGAAAGGGAAAATATTTATAGAATACGAAGAGATAGTGAATACGAAAGGAGGGAGAGAAAAAAGTTTCTCTTCAGAAGGAAGGCAAACCTTATTTTCTGAAGGAGGAGCGCATATGAAAAGAAGACGGAGCGGGCCCCCCTTCAGTTCATCACGGCGACGAGTATTTTTGTGTTTTCATTCGGGCCATTGAAAAGGCGAATGAAAGCCCAACGGCGAACAACAAAATAAGAAGAAAACACGCGCAAGAGTTCAGAAAATAAGTTTATCAGTGAATGGGGCCATATTGAAGTTCAAATCTTAGTTTTAATGAGGTTAAAATGGAGATTTCTTTAAATAGTTTAGGTGGGAGCTTTACAGGGAGTCGCCCTTTTACCCGCTTCAGGGAAATCGCACACCTAATAAAAAGCAGCAAATTATAATTTAAAGGTTCATAATTTCCGTATTGATAGCCCCTCAACGCAGATCTGTGATCTGTAATTATTAAATACCTACGTTGTCTCTTGTTCCTAACCAAAATATTAGTGCCTTGAGAAATTAAATTAAACATCTACTCTTTATTATTTCCTTTATAAGTAAAAAAACCTCTGCCAAGTGGGTGTGGCACATAGCTTCCTCATATCCATAACATGACTGTATAGATCATTGAAAATTATTATTGACTAAAGAATTTCGTTCAATTAAGCGAAGTAAATGTTGAATTAGGGTAAATTTATTGTTATGCTGGAGCATAACTTGAGAAAATAAAGGTAGGCATGTTCAACTATTGAACAAACTATAAAATATACCTAATAAGTCCGAACAATCCTGAGAATTTCATCGAAATTGGTCAAGAACTCCCGGAGTTATGCGCGTAACAAGGATTTCGTTTGCGCATGCGCAGAGGCTGCTATTGATCCGGAGGTCATGAAACTCATAGGGGACCATCTACACATCAAACCGAACAATCCCTGAAAATGTCATCGAAATTGGTCGAGAACTCCCGGAGTTATGCGCGTAACAAAGATTTCACGTTTGCGCATGCGCAGAGGCTATTATTGATCCGGGGGTCATGAAACCTATAGGGGACCATCTACACCCTAACCCGCACAATCCCTGCAAATTTCATCGAAATTGGTCATGATTTCCCGGAGTTATGCGCGTAACAAGGATTTCACGTTTGCGCATGCGCAGAGGCTATTATTGATCCGCGGGTCATGAAACCTATAGGGGACCATCTACACCCTAACCCGCACAATCCCTGAAAATTTCATCGAAATTATTCAAGATTTCCCGGAGTTATGCGCGTAACAAGGATTTAACGTTTGCGCATGCGCAGAGGCTACTATTGATGCGGGGGTCATGAAACTCATAGGAGAC